>JAVALU010000404.1:0-10188 GCA_030770095.1 Gila robusta
AATTAATTATTATTTGCTTTTATATTTTAATGTAGGCTATTTTTATTCTTTTAAATATTTTTAATTTATTTTTTCCATTTATTCTTATATTTATTTATGCATTCATTTATTTTTATACGTATTTATTCCAATATGTATTTATTTCCACATTTATTTATTTTTAACCTTTATTTATTTACATTTTCTTTCTTTATTTTTATATTTATTCTTACATTTCTTTGCCGTGCATGATAATTATGTGGGTTGGTCTTGCTTACCAAATATACAAATGAATTACAGAATAAATAAAAGTTAAAAAATATTTTTTATGTAAAAATGTATAAAAGGAAATAAATTAAGGAAAAAAAACTACAATTTATTCTTTGATTAAGAATAAATCATATTTATTTTATCAATCCATTTAATCCTTTATTTATTTTCTTACTATCACATTTATTTATCTATTTATCTTTTTATTCATTTACATATTTATTTATTCATTTTTAATTTCTGCAGATTTGGTCCTCCTATAATGTAATTAATATCACACACACATATAATAGATTTAAATTACAAATATATATATATATATATATATATTATATATATATATATATATATATATATATATATATATGTATGTATATATATATATATATATATATATATATATATATATATATATATATATATATATATATATATATATATATATATGTATGTGTGTGTGTACAATTTAATGGTATGATTTAAAAAAAATATTTGTTAAACTTGTTAAAAAAAAGTTATACATTTGTACATATTCATTTTTATATAAAATGTTTTTACACAAATATTAAGCAATTTAAATAATAAATATTAAATAATGCAAATTTAATAAACACTAGTTTCAATTTTTCTAAGTCTCTTGTGCTGCATTTATTCAGTTAAGAAACAGTAATATTATGGAATATTATAGCATTGTAAAATAACTCTTTTATATATATTATTGATGCCTTAGTATTAACTCTTATTTCACTTTAAGTATTTCCATGCTTATGCTGAGACGCTAATGAATACATTCTGATTTCAGAACAGCATCATGAAGAAAGCAGTGTTTTTCACTTCACTGCAGGACAAGTCAACTCCTCAAAGAGAAGATCTGGGGCCTCATGTATCAATCTTGCGTACGCACAAAAACTTTGCGTACGCCAGCTTTCACGCTCACGGTCGGATGTACTAACAGTGAAATTAACGTGAGAATGTGCGTTCCTCCACGCCAATTTCATGTCTGGCGTACGTACATTTCTCATAGTTTTTGTTCGTTGGCGACTCTTACAGGAAATGAAGTTAAGTTGCAAACATTACACAACGAATTGTTCTACAAGTCTATCGCACTACCACCTGTGGGATGCATTGCTATTAATTTGCAGTTTATAAAATAATTTACATATATTGTCACACGAGCCTTATGGGAATATTCTATCAATTATGCAATTAAGTAAGAACATATAAAAGCATATGATATTCCCATATGATGCAGTTGACCAGCCAAACATTAAAACGCAATTTGCAGCGATAGCCGGTTTTACTAATGTAATCGGAGCGATCGACTGCACACGCATTGCTATAAAGGCGCCATCTGAAGAAGAATTTGCATATGTGAATCGGAAACATTTCCATTCAATAAATGTGCAGATAATATTGGTTACCTCCGTGGCAGTCCTGTAGTAAATCCGAGTCTCCCACAGCAGCGGATACTACTCCAGAGAGTAAAGTGTCACCCATAATTGAGGCAATTCTCTGACCCCTTTACCACTGCTTGTTCTGCCCACACTTTGTCGGTGCGCAGCAGTTCTCCATTTAACGTCCACCTTTATATCAGACCATTTCTTTTTAAGGTCATTTACAGTGCGACTTTCAGATCCCACCGCATTGACGGCATCAGCCAAACTCTCCCACTCATATTTTTTCCTTTTGTTATTAATTCCGGAGGACAAAGTTCCAAATATTTTTTTTTCTCGTTTCTACCTCCGATAGTAGCACCTCCGATTCACTTTCTGTAAAGTTTCGCTTCTTGCCGCTTGCTTTAGCCATTTTCTTACTCCTTTCTTTTGCCAAAGTGGACTCATTACCATATTTAAATGTATTTAATTAAGGGAGGAGACTGGGTGGGGCGTTGTGCTCGTGCATGTGCGCTCATTTTTACGTTAATTGGGATGTACAAAGAGAATATGCGTGGGATCCTTCGTACGCAGAGATTCATACATCTCTTTTTTTTTGTGCGTACGCACATTTACAGCTTTGTCCGTACGCAATGTTTTAGTATGAATTCAACGCAAGTCTTTGTACATGAGGCCCCAGGTCAAGTTGAACGCCTGTTCTGTAGTGTTACATAGAGGAGGGGATGTCTCTGACAAGCAAGAGGTGTTGGGAGAATACATTCTTCAGTTCGGCAAGTACGAGGGCAATACAGACTTATCCTCATACAGACTTAAGGCCTGTTCACACCGGGACGAATTTCGCGTGCGATATTCGGCAACGTTTAACGCCTGTGACTAAACAATGGGCGCCAATGTGAGTGTGCACACCGACGCGTAAAACGCCACGCGTAAAAGCGTCATTTTTTTTAAAACGCCTCGGGTTCGTTTTTTTTGGTTTGACGCGCCGCGTCAAAAACTATCCGACCAATGAGATTGGCGCTTTTGCTCACGTGTCTGGAGCTTCTGAAGTTACAGTAAAACACAACTTGTGGGCGCTCAAACACAAAACGGTCTTGCCGAGCACACATACGTAATGGCGAAGAAGATATACAGCGTCTACTACACTCTGCCGGGAAGAAATAAGACGAGGAAGATGCAAGGCCAGATGAATGTAGAGCTGCTGGTCTTGTTGGTGTCTTTATAAAGAGACACCAACGAGAATAAAGAACTATATGACAAACGCGACAAACTTGCTCTCTTCTTCTGAGTGACAAGCGAGTGTCAGAAGCACTTTGTGGACCGGGGTATTTCTGTTTTACATTAAGCGCCATCTAATGTCAGGGAATAAATTTGCATGTTCACTCGGCTCATCGTCAGCGAAAATCGCTTGGGTGTGAACACAAAAAACGCGTTGAAAAACGCTGACGAATAACGCGAGCCGATATTCGTCCCGGTGTGTACGAGGCTTTAAGGCCTGTTCACACCGGGACGAATTTCGCGTGCGATATTCGCCGACGTTTAACGCCTCGTGATTAAACAAAGGGCGCCAATGAGAGTGTGCACACCGACGCGAAAAACGCCACGCGTAAAAGCGTCATTTTTTGAAAAAACGCCTCAGGTTCGTTTTTTTTGGTTTGACGCGCCGCGTCAAAAACTATCCGACCAATGAGATTGGCGCTTTTGCTCACGTGTCTGGAGCTTCTGAAGTTACAGTAAAACAGAACTTGGGGGCGCTCAAACACAAAACGGTCTTGCCGAGCACATACTGTATACCTAACGGCGAAGAAGATATGCCAAGTAGCGTCTACACACTGCCGGTGTTGTGCCTAATTCCGACCCCCCGGCTGGAGACTACCCCCCTTCGCGTGCACGCGGACAGTACCGCCGTGTTTCCGGTAGATGGCAGTTAAAACACGAAACGTTCGGTCACATGCTTCACTGATCCCTACTCCAAACGTTCAAATTGAAGAAAATCTATGGATTTTCCTGTAGATGGCAGTATAAACTCAGAAACGTAGGCTAATGAATTGCTTTTCAACCTTAATCGTTAAGGAGACTGGCATGTCCGTTGCAAATCTCTTTTGATAACGCGTCGATGGCGTCTTTGTTCCAGTTTTTCTTCTTTTCTTTTCTTTTCTGCTTAGCTGCAAACCCAGCTGGCCTATGTATTGGCTCATATTGTCACTTACACCGAAATATTTATGATATTCCAATAAATTTATTAAATAAATAAAAAATTTATTTGAAATCTGGCTATGCTAATAGAGTGAAATGTAGCATTTTACACACAGTATTTCTGGTGTAGGTGTATCAGACCCATTTTAGGAACCATTTGTGTATTTAGAGAGAAGAAATAGGGGGGTATAATCCAGTCACAAGGGTAAAAACGGACCTGCCCAAATAATACCCCCCCAATAACTAAATCTGCCTATGCTAATAGAGTGAAATGTAGCATTTTACACACAGTAATGCTGGTGTAGGTGTATCAGACTCATTTTAGGGACCATTTGTGTATTTAGAGTGAAGAAATAAGGGGGTATAATCCAGGCAGGGGGGTAAAAACAGACCTGCCCAAATAATACCCCCCCTAATAACTAAATCTGCCTATGCTAATAGAGTGAAATGTAGCATTTTACACACAGTAATGCTGGTGTAGGTGTATCAGACTCATTTTAGGAACCATTTGTGTATTTAGAAAGAAGAAATAGGGGGATATAATCCAGGCAGGGGGGTAAAAACGGGCCTGCCCAAATAATACCCCCCTAATAACTAAATCTGGCTATGCTAATAGAGTGAAATGTAGCATTTTACACACAGTAATGCTGGTGTAGGTGTATCAGACTCATTCTAGGAACCATTTGTGTATTTAGAGAGAAGAAATAGGGGGGTATAATCCAGGCAGGGGGGTAAAAACGGGCCTGCCCAAATAATACCCCCCCTAATAACTAAATCTGGCTATGCTAATAGAGTGAAATGTAGCATTTTACACACAGTAATGCTGGTGTAGGTGTATCAGACTCATTTTAGGGACTGTTATGTCTAAGTCCTGGTAATCATGAAGACAAGAACTTCTTACTACTTCAAGGTTTATTCAAACCCACAAGCAATGTAACAGTGCCACATGGCTACATAATTAGACAGCAGGTGCAACCCCTACCATTCTTACTCTACACCTTTTATAGGTAACGTCATGTGAACTACAGCGCCATCTCCTGACAAGTACATAAACACAACATTCCCCCTTTACTCAAAACTATAAATTCCACCCAAAATACATAGTTGGTGCAATAGGCAAAACTTATACCATATTTACATCCAATTCAATTAGTTTAACAATATATTCTACATTCTGTAACCAGACCTATTAAAACTAGAATTACTTTCTCATTTAGCACAAGGTAATCAATGTCTTTTGTACTAAGTGACATAATCATGTAACCAACGCGGAGGGCGTTTCACTCGTGATGAAGACCTTACAGGAACAGATGGCGAAGCAATTTGATTAGGCAAGTTCACAAGTTCATCTTTAGGCAACACAGTAGAGGACGGAACAGACTGGAGGGGCAAGGACACCAGTTCACTCTCAATAACATTTTCCATAGGTGCACAAGCTGGAGAAAGATGAGAGGCATGCCAATTTTTTCCATCTGATAATTGGTAAGTGCATGGACCAAGTTGATATACAATTTTCAAAGGTTTTGAGAATCTCGGATGTCCTTTTGGAACATGAACTGGAATTTTTATACGCACCCAGTCTCCAGATTTGAACTCAGGAGTAGAGGCTCTTCGTTTGAAATCTGTGTATGTTTTCATCTTCTTTTGAGATAATGACACTTTCTGACTCACAGCAGGATCCTTACAAGTCACAGGAAGAGGGAGAACATTAAGACGAGTACGCATTTTCCTGCCACAGAGTAACTCAAAAGGAGACCGTCCAGTAACAGAATGGGTAGTAGCACGGTAAGTTTGAAGGAATTCTGTTACTGTTGATTTCCATGGCTTTCCAGACAGAATAGCAGATTGAATAGAACTCTTCAGTACTCGATGGAATCGCTCAATAGCTCCATTTGCAGCTGGATGATACACTGATGTACGTATGTGTTGAATGTCTCGATCTTTCAGAAATGCTGCAAACTCCACTGACTTGAACTGACATCCATTGTCAGATACAATGTAATGAGGATTTCCAAATCTGCTGAAGACTGATGTCAAGAAGTTGATCACATTTTTACTTGTGATTGAAGAAGTGAACGCTACTTCTGGCCACTTACTATGATAGTCAATCAATGTCATAATGTACCGACAATCCCAAGTAGCGGTATCAAATGGGCCAACAATGTCAACAGCCACTTTTTCCCATGGCATAGATGGAAAAGGTACAGGTTGTAAAGGTGCAGCACGAACGGTTGTAGTCTTGTCAGAAGACAAGCAAACCTCACAGTTCTTGATCTGTTCATTAACCAAGCAGTCAATACCAGGCCACCAGTAAAGTTCACGAATGCGCTGTTTCGTACGCACTATTCCTTGATGACCTTCATGGGCCAGTTTCACCAAAACACGTCGCAATACAACAGGAACAACAAGACGTGACCCTCTAAACACATAGTCCTTTTGCACAGCAAGTTCATGACGTACTTGAAAATATGGACGTAGAACCACCCCCACAGCAGCTGATGAAGAAGGCCATCCACGATCAATCTGAGCACGTAATGCAGTCATTTCTGAGCATGATGCAGAGGCAGAAGCAAATTCAGTTGGAGACACAGCAGACATTTCAGAAGACAAAAATGCAACAAACTCTGGTTCAGTATCAGAGAGATCCTCATCAGAAGCAGGCAAGGGTAGGCGTGAAAGATAATCAGCAACCTGGTTTTGGGAGCCAGGATAATAATTCACCTCATAATTAAAACACAGGAGTCGCTCTGCCCAACGCGCAATCCTCATTCCAGCGCGATCTGTGCCTTTAGAGGAGAGGAGCACTGTCAAGGCCTGATGATCCGTACGTAGAAGAAATTTTCGACCCCAGAGGTAAGTTCTCCATTTTTCAACAGCCCAGACACATGCTAAAGCTTCCTTTTCAATCGTTGAATATTTACGTTCCGCAATCGACAATGTTCTTGAAGCAAATGCAACAATGTGCTCTGTGTTGTTTTCATGAATTTGAGAGAATACAGCACCTAGTCCATAATCTGATGCATCCGTCGAAACGACAGTGGCCAAGTTAGGGTCAAACAATGCCAAAGCGGGCCTTTGAAGTAACAACTCCTTTACAGTACTGAAACTCTTCTGAGCCTCATCTGACCAACAGAACTCAGATCCTTGTCTGATGCAAGCACGCAATGGCTCTACTACTGTAGCAAAATTTGGAATAAATTTATTGTACCATGACAACAATCCAAGAAGGGAACGAAGCTGATGTGCATCTTTAGGAACAGGAGCATAAAGCATTGCACTAAGATGATCCTCATCTGGGTGAATACCCCGTGCAGATACAGTATGACCAAGGAAGCGCAAACTGCTTTTATTAAAGTGACATTTTGAATCATTCAACTGTAAGCCTGCATCTTGTATGCGCTGAATAACCACTTTAAGCATGTGGTCATGGTCACTTTTTGTGTGTCCCCAGACAATAACGTCATCCAAATAATTGGCTACATTTGGCAATCCTTGTAGAACAGTTGCTAGCATTTTCTGAAACGCAGATGGAGCTGAAGCAAGGCCAAAAGGTACTCGACAGAATCTAAATAACCCTTCATGAGTGATGAACGCAGTCAGATCACGACTTTCTTCATGTAACAGAAGTTGGAAATAAGCATTCTCTAAATCAATTGTAGAAAACACAGTTGCTCCACGCAGCATAGACATCATCTCATCAATATGGGGCAACGGATAACTGTCCGCAACAACAGCTTTATTTGGTTCTCGCAGGTCTACACACATGCGAATTCCACCGGTCTTCTTCTGAACAACTACAATTGGAGAAATCCACGGTGATGCATCCACTCGTTCAATAACACCCAAATCAAGAAGGCGTTGAAGTTCATCACTGACAGCATTTCGAACAGATAATGGCAACCGTCTAAGTTTCTGACGTACAGGTTTCACCACTGAAGAAGTCTTTACCTTATGCACAAATCCTTTTGCACATCCTAGCTTAGTAACAGGCACAGAACCAGAAAGTTGCATTACAGAAGCTGAAACCAATCCTGGAAGTATGGAAGAACCTTCAAACTTGAGATGCAACCCATTAATTAAATCCATTCCAAGAAGAGCAGTGCCACATTCAACTATAAAGATTGACGTATTACAGTTCATATTATCTCTGGTAACAGTAACAGGTAGACAACCAAGCACTGGTATTGGATCTCTTGAATACGTCACCAATTTAACAGAAGGAGGCAGCAAAGAGTCTTGTTTAAAGTGTTTTTCATACACAGATTTTGGCAGAATGGACACGGAAGATCCCGAATCCACAATCAACTCCACAGGTACAGAGGCTGATGCAGTCATGATAGTAGTAGTACACTTAATCTTATTAGATACTGAATCATGCATGTAAAGAATCTGAAGCTCAGGCAGTTCAATCTCATGTACCGAATGTGCTTGCTGTGAACGACACACTCTTGAAAAATGTCCCAACTTTTGACAATTATTGCACTTTACAGAAACTGCAGGACATCTGGAATCATTTGCAAGATGTTTTGTAGATCCACATCGATAACATGCACGGGCCAAGGAAGTAGCAAAAGACTTTGGAGGCACAGACAGAGGTTTCAAAGGTGATTGTCTTTTGTAACGATCAACAGCAGGCACACTTGTTGCTTGTATTGCTTGCACAGGTACTGAAGTCTGATTTAAAAAAAGTTTAGCTTGTTCACCAGCAGCCTCCATTTGTGTAGCAATAGTAATAGCCTTGTTAAGAGTCAAATCAGTCTCTAATAGCAGACGTTCTCTAACACGATGACTGTTTACATTCTCCACTAGTTGATCTCGCAACATTTCATCATTATTAGATGCAAACTCACATGTCGTGGCCAAGTCCCGAAGAGAAGCAACATACTGCAGGATTGTTTCCCCTGGTGCTTGAATTCGTTTTCTGAATGCATGACGCTCAGCCACAACATTACGTCGAGGAATAAAGTGTAGTTTCAAAGTCTCAATAGCATCCTCCATTGTTTCTCCTTGGTTTGGTAAAGTATAGAACAATCTCTGACCTTCTGTTCCCAGGCAATGAAGAAGCAAAGCTCGCTTTCTTGCAACTGGCCAGTCATCTCCTGATGCATTTACGACAAGTAAGTAATTCTCAAACATCTTTAACCAGACGCCAAAAGGAATAGACGGCTCACCCGGACATGGTAAGAATGGCGTAGGAAAAGAAGCAACAGCAGCCATCTTTCATGTAGACCAGCAAAATCCTCGTCGCCAATTTGTTATGTCTAAGTCCTGGTAATCATGAAGACAAGAACTTCTTACTACTTCAAGGTTTATTCAAACCCACAAGCAATGTAACAGTGCCACATGGCTACATAATTAGACAGCAGGTGCAACCCCTACCATTCTTACTCTACACCTTTTATAGGTAACGTCATGTGAACTACAGCGCCATCTCCTGACAAGTACATAAACACAACAGGGACCATTTGTGTATTTAGAGAGAAGAAATAGGGGGGTATAATCCAGGCAGGAGGGTAAAAACGGACCTGCCCAAATAATACCCCCTAAATCTAACGCAACATTAGTGTTTTCAGAACACTATAGGCACAGGAACAGTTTCTTCCCACATGCCATTTCCCTTTTGAACAGTTAAATCCCTCCCAAGGCATATGCCTGTAAGTGTAATACTCCCAGTCTCCCACTGTTTAGTGCAATCTTTCCTAACACAGTTGATATCTATTAATATTATTCATAATACTGTAAATATGTTCATAATCTGTAAATGTTCATTATGACTAAACCTATCGTGTCTTTATACTTTTATATTTTATTCTTATCATTGTATTACTATGTTTCTTGTTGTATTTGTTAGTGCACTGGAAGCTTCAGTACCAAGACAAGTGTGTGCAAAAGCACAATTGGCAATACAGCTCATTCTGGTTCTGATTCATGCAATATATATTTTTTTTTTTTCATAAATTTATTGGAATATCATAAACATTTCGGTGTAAGTGACAATATAAGCCAATACATAGGCCAGCTGGGTTTGCAGCTAAGCAGAAAAGAAAAGAAAAGAAGAAAAACTGGAACAAAGACGCCATCGACGCGTTATCAAAAGAGATTTGCAACGGACATGCCAGTCTCCTTTACGATTAAGGTTGAAAAGCAATTCATTACGTTTCTGAGTTTATACTGCCATCTACAGGAAAATCCATAGATTTTCTTCAATTTGAACGTTTGGAGTAGGGATCAGTGAAGCATGTGACCGAACGTTTCGTGTTTTAACTGCCATCTACCGGAAACACGGCGGTACTGTCCGCGTGCACGCGAAGGGGGGTAGTCTCCAGCCGGGGGGTCGGAATTAGGCACAACA
>JAVALU010000406.1:0-10425 GCA_030770095.1 Gila robusta
CGTTTTATACTGCGGTCACGCCATCTGTGCTTCGGAGAAGTGCGGTCGCGCCATCTACGCTTAAGAATATATTGCACGTCTACACGAGGTTGTGTGGTAGACGAAATGTTTATGCGCTTGGTGTCGGCAGACCTTTAAAAAATAAATAAAATCATATTGTTTTCTGCAAACTCCAACAGATTATTGTTCTTCATCTCACTGACTACCAATGTGGTGATTTTCATGTTGATTTACTGTTTTATTATTTAATAATTGCCTGCCAAAGTCATGAACATTTACATTGCAATACAGTAATATTTTATAAATTCTTAAAAATGTGAAATCAAATTGTTTTCTGCAAACTCCAACAGATTATTGTTCTTCATCTCACTGTCTACCACTGTGGTGATTTTCATGTTGATTTACTGTTTTATTCTTTAATAATTGCCTGCCAAAGTCATGAATATTTACATTGCTATACAGTAATATTTGATAAATTCATAAAAAAATTAAATCAAATTGTTTTCTGCAAACTCCAACAGATTATTGTTCTTCATCTCACTGACTACCACTGTGGTGATTTTCATGTTGATTTACTGTTTTATTATTTAATAATTGCCTGCCAAAGTTATCAACATTTACATTGCAATACAGTAATATTAGATAAATTCATAAAAAATCGAATCAAATTGTTTTCTGCAAACTCCAACAGATTATTGTTCTTCATCTCACTGTCTACCACTGTAGTGATTTTCATGTTGATTTACTGTTTTATTATTTAATAATTCCCTGCCAAAGTCATGAAAATTTACATTGCTATACAGTAATATTTTATAAATTCATAAAAATGTGAAATCAAATTGTTTTCTGCAATCTCCAACAGATTATTGTTCTTCATCTCACTGTCTACCACTGTGGTGATTTTCATGTTGATTTACTGTTTTATTATTTAATAATTCCCTGCCAAAGTCATGAACATTTACATTGCTATACAGTAATATTTGATAAATTCATAAAAAAATCAAATCAAATTGTTTTCTGCAAACTCCAACAGATTATTGTTCTTCATCTCACTGTCTACCACTGTGGCGATTTTCATGTTGATTTACTGTTTTATTATTTAATAATTCCCTGCCAAAGTCATGAATATTTACATTGCAATACAGTAATATTTGAAAAATTCATAAAAAAATAAAATAAAATTGTTTTCTGCAAACTCCAACAGATTATTGTTCTTCATCTCACTGACTACCACTGTGGCGATTTTCATGTTGATTTACTGTTTTATTATTTAATAATTCCCTGCCAAAGTCATGAATATTTACATTGCAATACAGTAATATTTGAAAAATTCATAAAAAAATAAAATAAAATTGTTTTCTGCAAACTCCAACAGATTAATGTTCTTTATCTTACTGACTATCAATGTGGTGATTTTCATGTTGATTTACTGTTTTATTATTTAATAATTCCCTGCCAAAGTCATGAATATTTACATTGCAATACAGTAATATTTGATAAATTCATAAAAATGTGAAATCAAATTGTTTTCTGCAATCTCCAACAGATTATTGTTCTTCATCTCACTGTCTACCACTGTGGTGATTTTCATGTTGATTTACTGTTTTATTATTTAATAATTCCCTGCCAAAGTCATGAATATTTACATTGCAATACAGTAATATTTGATAAATTCATAAAAATGTGAAATCAAATTGTTTTCTGCAATCTCCAACAGATTATTGTTCTTCATCTCACTGTCTACCACTGTAGTGATTTTCATGTTGATTTACTGTTTTATTATTTAATATTTCCCTGCCAAAGTAATGAATATTTACATTGCTATACAGTAATATTTTATAAATTCATAAAAATGTGAAATCTAACTGTTTTCTGCAAACTCCAACAGATTATTGTTCTTCATCTCACTGACTACCACTGTGGTGATTTTCATGTTGATTTACTGTTTTATTATTTAATAATTCCCTGCCAAAGTAATGAATATTTACATTGCTATACAGTAATATTTTATAAATTCATAAAAATGTGAAATCAAATTGTTTTCTGCAAACTCCAACACATTATTGTTCTTCATCTCACTGACTACCACTGTGGTGATTTTCATGTTGATTTACTGTTTTATTATTTAATAATTGCCTGCCAAAGTTATCAACATTTACATTGCAATACAGTAATATTTGATAAATTCATAAAAAAATCTAATCAAATTGTTTTCTGCAAACTCCAACAGATTAATGTTCTTCATCTCACTGTCTACCACTGTGGTGATTTTCATGTTGATTTACTGTTTTATTATTTAATAATTGCCTGCCAAAGTCATGAATATTTACATTGCTATACAGTAATATTTTATAAATTCATAAAAAATCTAATCAAATTGTTTTCTGCAAACTCCAACAGATTAATGTTCTTCATCTCACTGTCTACCACTGTGGTGATTTTCATGTTGATTTACTGTTTTATTATTTAATAATTCCCTGCCAAAGTCATGAATATTTACATTGCTATACAGTAATATTTTATAAATTCATAAAAATGTGAAATCAAATTGTTTTCTGCAATCTCCAACAGATTATTGTTCTTCATCTCACTGTCTACCACTGTGGTGATTTTCATGTTGATTTACTGTTTTATTATTTAATAATTGCCTGCCAAAGTCATGAATATTTACATTGCTATACAGGAATATTTGATAAATTCATAAAAAAATTAAATCAAATTGTTTTCTGCAAACTCCAACAGATTATTGTTCTTCATCTCACTGTCTACCACTGTGGTGATTTTCATGTTGATTTACTGTTTTATTCTTTAATAATTGCCTGTCAAAGTCATGAACATTTACATTGCAATACAGTAATATTTTATAAATTCATAAAAATGTGAAATCAAATTGTTTTCTGCAAACTCCAACAGATTAATGTTCTTCATCTCACTGTCTACCACTGTGGTGATTTTCATGTTGATTTACTGTTTTATTATTTAATAATTGCCTGCCAAAGTCATGAATATTTACATTGCAATACAGTAATATTTTATAAATTCATAAAAATGTGAAATCTAACTGTTTTCTGCAAACTCCAACAGATTATTGTTCTTCATCTCACTGTCTACCACTGTAGTGATTTTCATGTTGATTTACTGTTTTATTATTTAATAATTCCCTGCCAAAGTCATGAATATTTACATTGCTATACAGGAATATTTAATAAATTCATAAAAAAATTAAATCAAATTGTTTTCTGCAAATTCCACCAGATTATTGTTCTTCATCTTACTGTCTACCACTGTGGTGATTTTCATGTTGATTTACTGTTTTATTCTTTAATAATTGCCTGCCAAAGTCATGGACATTTACATTGCAATACAGTAATATTTTATAAATTCATAAAAATGTGAAATCAAATTGTTTTCTGCAAACTCCAACAGATTAATGTTCTTTATCTCACTGACTATCAATGTGGTGATTTTCATGTTGATTTACTGTTTTATTATTTAATAATTCCCTGCCAAAGTAATGAATTTTTACATTGCTATACAGTAATATTTTATAAATTCATAAAAATGTGAAATCAAATTGTTTTCTGCAAACTCCAACAGATTATTGTTCTTCATCTCACTGACTACCACTTTGGTGATTTTCATGTTGATTTACTGTTTTATTATTTACTAATTCCCTGCCAAAGTCATGAATATTTACATTGCAATACAGTAATATTTTATAAATTTGATTTGATTTTTTATGAATTTATAAAATATTACTGTATAGCAATGTAAATATTCATGAATTTGGCAGGGAATTATCAAAGAATAAAACAGTAAATCAAAATGAAAATTACCACATTGATAGTCAGTGAGATAAAGAACATTAATCTGTTGGAGTTTGCAGAAAACAATTTGATTTCACATTTTTATGAATTTATAAAATATTACTGTATTGCAATGTAAATGTCCATGACTTTGGCAGGCAATTATTAAAGAATAAAAAAGTAAATCAACATGAAAATCACCACAGTGGTAGACAGTGAGATGAAGAACAATAATCTGTTGGAGTTTGCAGAAAACAATTTGATTTACATTTTTTATGAATTTATCAAATATTCCTGTATAGCAATGTAAATTTTCATGACTTTGGCAGGGAATTATTAAATAATAAAACAGTAAATCAACATGAAAATCACTACAGTGGTAGACAGTGAGATGAAGAACAATAATCTGTTGGAGTTTGCAGAAAACAATTTGATTCGATTTTTTTATGAATTTATCTAATATTACTGTATTGCAATGTAAATGTTGATAACTTTGGCAGGCAATTATTAAATAATAAAACAGTAAATCAACATGAAAATCACCACAGTGGTAGTCAGTGAGATGAAGAACAATAATGTGTTGGAGTTTGCAGAAAACAATTTGATTTCACATTTTTATGAATTTATAAAATATTACTGTATAGCAATGTAAATAGTCATTACTTTGGCAGGGAATTATTAAATAATAAAACAGTAAATCAACATGAAAATCACCACAGTGGTAGTCAGTGAGATGAAGAACAATAATCTGTTGGAGTTTGCAGAAAACAGTTAGATTTCACATTTTTTATGAATTTATAAAATATTACTGTATAGCAATGTAAATATTCCTTACTTTGGCAGGGAATTATTAAATAATAAAACAGTAAATCAACATGAAAATCACTACTGTGGTAGACAGTGGAATGAAGAACAATAATCTGTTGGAGATTGCAAAAAACAATTTGATTTATTTTTTTATGAATTTATCAAATATTACTGTATAGCAATGTAAATATTCATGACTTTGGCAGGCAATTATTAAAGAATAAAACAGTAAATCAACATGAAAATCACCACAGTGGTAGACAGTGAGATGAAGAACAATAATCTGTTGGAGTTTGCAGAAAACAATTTGATTTCACATTTTTAAGAATTTATAAAATATTACTGTATTGCAATGTAAATGTTCATGAATTTGGCAGGCAATTATTAAATAATAAAACAGTATAACAACATGAAAATCCCCACATTGGTAGTCAGTGAGATGTAGAACAAGAATCTGGTGGAGTTGGCAGAAAACAATATGATTTTATTTATTTTTTAAAGGTCTGCCGACACCAAGCGCATAAACCTTTCGTCTACCACGCAACCTCGTGTAGACGCGCAATATATTTTTAAGCGTAGATGGCGCGACCGCATTTCTCCGAAGCACAGATGGCGTGACCGCAGTTTTCAACTGCAGTATGAAGCTGCAGACTCGGAGACCTGCATCTACAGTCCCCCTGCACCTAGAGTCCCGCATTCTCAGACCCCTCGTTTTTCGAGATAGCGCCTCCTATCACATTGTATCGGATAAACATGTGAAGAACATGTGAAGAAGTCAAGTCAAGTCAAGTCAAATATATTTATATAGCGCTTTTCACAATACAGATTGTATCAAAGCTGCTTCACAGTATCATTCAAAATAACTTAACAATGTTTGTTTATTACTGGAAAAAAGACATCCAAGTTTGGTAGGGCTGATCAATGGTATGATTGGTTAATTAATTTGAATATCCCCAACTGAGCAAGCCAAAGGCAACAGTGGCAAGGAACCGAAAAACTCCATCCAGTGACCTAATGGTGTCCTAACACCCCATCAGATGACCCAATGGAGAAAAAAAAACCTTGGGAGAACCCAGGCTCAGTCGGGGGCCAGTTCTCCTCTGGCGTTTATGAACTAGAGGCCGAATTTACAGTAACTGTAGGATAAAAAATTTATATGAATGCCTGGCTAAATAGATGCGTCTTCAGTCTAGTTTTAAACTGGGAGAGTGAGTCTGAGCTACGAACAATATCAGGAAGGCTATTCCAGAGCTTCGGAGCTAAATGTGAAAATGCTCTGCCTCCTTTGGTGGATCTGGATATCCTAGGAATGACCAGAAGCCTCGAATCTAGTGATCTTAAAGAGCGCGATGGATTGTAAGGCGATAGAAGATCCGTTAAATAGACTGGAGCTAAACCATTTAGAGCTTTATAAGTCAAAAGCAATACCTTGTATTTAATACGGAACTTTATAGGTAACCAATGAAGTGATGATAAAATCGGTGTTATATGATCATATTTTCTTGATCTAGTAAGAACTCTAGCGGCTGCATTTTGGACTAACTGTAGCTTGTTTATTGAAGATGCAGGACAACCAGCTAATAAAGCATTACAGTAATCTAGTCTCGAGGTCATGAATGCATGAACTAACTTTTCTGCATCAGAGACTGATAGCATATTACGTAGCTTAGCAATGTTTCTAAGGTGGAAAAAGGCAGTTTTTGTAACATATGAAATATGCTTTTCAAAAGACAGGTTGCAGTCTAATGTAACACCCAGGTCTTTTACTGTAGCGGATAAAGTAACAGGGCATCCTACTATGTTAAAGTCGTGCTGTGAAAGGTTTTGTGGACGGTTTTTAGAACCGATAAGTATTACCTCTGTCTTGTCTGGATTTAATGAAAGAAAATTACGCGTCATCCAATCTTTTATATCTTTAACACAATCTGTCAATTTGGATAATTTAGCGTATTCATCTGGCCGTGATGAAATATATATTTGAGTGTCATCAGCATAACAATGGAAACTAATTCCATGTTTCCTTAGAATATTACCAAGTGGCAGCATATATATTGAGAATAATAAAGGGCCTAACACAGATCCCTGCGGCACTCCATAGTTTGCCGAAGTTATAATCGATTTTTCTCCATTTAAGTACACGAAATGGTAGCGGTCGGATAAGTATGACCTGAACCAGCTTAATGCTTGTCCTTGAACACCAGTGTAATTTTGTAGTCGATCTAAGAGTATTGTGTGATCTATAGTATCGAACGCAGCACTAAGATCAAGTAAAACTAGTACTGAGATACAGCCTTGGTCCGAAGCTAAAAGTAAATCATTTGTGATTCTAACAAGCGCAGTTTCAGTGCTATGATGTGGCCTGAATCCAGACTGAAACTTTTCATAGATGTCGTTTTCTTGCAAGAAAGAGCCGAGTTGAGCGGACACAACTTTTTCTAAAATTTTTGACATAAATGGAAGATTCGAAATGGGTCTGTAATTTGCTAGGTTATTTGGATCTAATTGTGGTTTCTTAATAAGAGGTTTTATAACTGCCAGCTTGAACGTTCTTGGAACATGACCTAAAGATAAAGATGAGTTAATAATATTGAGAAGAGGCTCTTCCACTACAGGTAACACTTCTTTCAGTAGTTCAGTTGGTATAGGATCTAATAAACATGTTGTTGTTTTAGATGAAGTGATAAGTTTATTTAACTCTTTTTGTTCTATGGTTGTAAAGCATTGTAATTGTTCTTGCGGGGTGATAATTGCGGCTGAATTATAAGGCGCGAGCAAAGATCGAACGTTTACGATTTTGATTCTGATGCTTTCAATTTTCTCGGTGAAGAAGTTCATGAAATCATTACTACTAAACTGTAATAAGGTATTTTGTTCAGACGACGTCTGTTTATTTGTTAGTCTAGCCACGGTATTAAATAAAAACCTTGGATTATTTCGGTTGTTTTCTATTAATTTGCTGAGGTGCTCAGCCCTGGCCGTTTTAAGTGCCTTTTTATAAAGTGACATACTGTCTTTCCACGCGATTCTAAAGACCTCTAAATTAGTTTTTTTCCATTTACGCTCTAAATTACGGGTTTCTCTCTTTAAAACATACGTAGTATTATTGTACCATGGTGCTATACTTTTTTCTCTGACCTTTTTTAATCTAATGGGTGCAACAATATCCAATGTTCTAGAGAGAATGGTGCTCATAGTGCTAGTTAGTTCGTCTAGTTCATCTGTTTGTTTGGGTTCAGGCAGCAGCTGAGACAGATCAGATAAGCTATTTGAGAAATGATCTATGGTTGATGGACGAATTGTTCTACCTGGTCGATAACGTGGCGCAGCATGACATATCACAGCAGTGCGTAATATGCAAGTTACCAAGCAGTGGTCAGTGACATCATCACTTTGTGGAATGATATCTATATCGGTTGGATCGGTTCCATATGATAAAATTAAATCGAGTGTATGATTAAGACGATGAGTTGGTCCGGTGACGTTTTGCTTGACCCCGAAGGAGTTTAATAAATCTGTAAACGCAGCCCCTAACACATCATTTAAATTATCTACGTGTATGTTAAAATCTCCAACAATTAATGCTTTATCGACGTTGACCAAAAGATCTGATAGAAAGTCAGCAAACTCTTTTAGGAAATTGGCGTAAGGCCCTGGAGGTCTATATACGGTAGCCAATGCTAGAGATAATAGGGATTTTTTTCTTACATCTAAGAGCGTAACATTTAGCACAAGCACTTCAAACGAATTAAACCTATGACGAGTTTTCTGAGTGACATTAAGGATATCCCTGTAGATTGTTGCAACACCGCCGCCACGACCGATCAGACGGGGCTCATGCTTATAACAGTATCCTGGCGGAGTAGACTCATTTAGACCGAAATAATCATTTGGTTTGAGCCAGGTTTCAGTAAGGCACAGAACATCGAAATTATTATCTGTGACCATTTCATTTACAATAACCGCCTTAGATGTGAGCGATCTAATGTTTAGAAGACCTAGCTTTAGAAATTGTTTTTGTTCACTAATAGCGAGATTTTTTGTTTTAATAACAATTAGATTTTTTCTAGATCCCGCAGTAGATTTATTATTTGATCTTAGTGAACGAGGAATAGACACAGTTTCTATGCAATGTACTACACTAGTATTAATATCAATTAAATTGGTGCAGTAGAGACTGTGGTTTGGATTTTTGGTTACTAGTCAAATGGTATTTAACATCTTGGAGATGTTATCCGACAGAAGATCTGCCCCGATTCTACTTGGGTGTAAGCCATCAGCGCGGAAGAGCCTTGGTCGCTCCCAAAACAGATTCCAATTATTTACAAAAATCAGTTTCTGCTCACAGCACCATGACAATAACCATTCATTTAGCGCGAATAATCTACTGAACTTTTCATGCCCTCGTCGGTACGTAGGAAGCGGTCCAGACACAATAATCGATGTTTCAGGCGATGTGCTGCGTACCGTATCGATAAGGCTCCTGAAGTCTTTCTTCAGAACCTCCGTCTGTCGCAGCCTAATGTCGTTAGCTCCCGCGTGCAGCACAACAGCTCCGACGCGCTCGTCACCGTTCAAAATCTCAGTTACCCGCGCAGTGATATCGAGAACACGAGCACCAGGAAAGCAGTGACTGTGCACCTTACTTTTACCTAACGTAGCGTGGACGTGTCGGACGGTGGAATCGCCGATGATCACAGCATCACGTTCCGTTTCGCGAAGAGGAGAGAAGCGGTTCTGAGTTGAGATCTCGAAAACCGGGAGGGGCGAAAAGATTCTTGTCCTGGCTCGCGGCTTCCGCGGAACCACCCAGGCTTCGTGGTGGTGTGTTGGAGCCGGAGTGAATGAAATCATGGCTGATCGTGACCTGGACGCTCGGGACCAATGCTGAGAAACGCACGGAGTAGACGAGGTCAGCGTCAGCGGGTTACTAACGTTAATCACTGATCCGTGTGCATCAGCGCGTGATGTTTCAAGAGCTAAACGCCGGTCTCTCAGCTCAGCTTGTCTCTCTAGAACACAGGTGTCAAACTCAGTTCCTGGAGGGCCACAGCCCTACACAGTTTTGTTCCAACCCTGCTTCAACACACACACACCTGCCGTTTTCAAATAAGCCTGAAGGACTTGATTAACTGATCAGGTGTGTTTAATTAGGGTTGAAGCTAAACTCCGCAGGGCTGTGGCCCTCCAGGAACTGAGTTTGACACCCCTGCTCTAGAAGGTCACGGATCTGCTTTTCTACAGCTTCTAATTCAGACTGCACCGCGAGCAATTCAGATTTGTTCTCATCTGCACCAAAAGGTAGATAACATACACCTGATATATTCGCCATTTTAACAGATGGACAGTAAGTTAGCAATGATGCAACCAGTGATGCTATTATTATTTATACTAATTTATGACTCAAGTCTTGGGTAAAAACCGTCTTTTTAGTGGTATGGGTGTAATGTAGACGCACGATAGACGGGAAAACAAACAAACTCACAGCAGGCAACGAGGCTGACAAAAGCAGTCGATCGCAGGGCGAACAGCAGTGAAGCGGTGTCTCGCTCTACGACCAACAACCAATGTTCAAACCGTATTTGCGGTTCCAGCCGTATAATGGCTTGAGACGCGTCTGGCCAACAGTCCGAGTTGTAATTATGAGTTAAATGATGGTTCAGAACAGAATAAAGAGCGAAATACGGAAAAACAGAAGGAAATACGAAGCTAATACGAGGCTTAGACAGCCACGACGCAAACAAACTCACAGCTCACAGCAGGCAGCGAGGCGGACAAGAGCAATCGAGCAATCCTGTGATTGTGAAATTAACTT
>JAVALU010000408.1:0-30000 GCA_030770095.1 Gila robusta
AATTCAAAACCCAAAACATTTTCTCTTCTGTTTTAGGTTCACGAGAAGGTGCATAAGTGTGGCGCCCTCTAGAGAGATGGCAGGAGAGCTGTTGCTGGGTAAGACTCGTTCGAAACCTCCATCACATGATCCTTGTGTTGGCCGCTAAAATGATCTGTTGTGTTTTACGGGTCTGCAGGAAAATCTGGGATGTACTTTGTGGAGGATAATGTTGCTGAGACGCATGATAACCAAGTATGTTTTTTTTTTCTGTTTTTTTTTTTTTTTCCCCTAAACGTTTGGAAGTATGTTTATCATGAACAATCTGATCTTTTGGTTTTTGTCCATCAAGTTCCAAATAAAAAAGTGAAAGCATTTCATTTATTAAATCATTTAAAAATAGGCTTTACCTTATTATTTAAACTAGTCTATTATATGTTATTAATATTATAATATTATATTATATTATATCTAAACCAGTGTTATTTTAGTATCACTGATATACTATTATAGTTTGTATTCATATTTTGAGTTAATTTTATTTTTATATTTTCTAATTAATTTTAGTTAGTTTTAGTCGTTTTGTTGTATATTTTGTATTAAGTTTAATAGTTGTTTTAGTACTTCGACTAAATAAAAATTAGAAATATTACCTTGTCAACTAGTCGAAATTAAATAAGCTTATAGATGTGTCCCAATTCACATACTTATGCACTATTCTTTAATGTTTTGTAGAGTAAATATAGTATAAATAATAGTATTATCGTATATAGTAATAGTATATAGTAATAAATAGTATTAAATATAAGTATTCGTTTATCAAAATAAAATTTTTCCAGCAACTAAATAACAAAATAATATTACTTTTACGGTGATATATAAAGTTACTCATACCATTAAACTAAATTTTGGTCACACCACCCACTGCTAATAGATGTTATATGAGGCGTATGTGTGTTTTAGAGGTTCACAATGTGTCCTTCCCCCAGAGTCCTGATGGAGAGACAGAACCGGCCTCCTTCTCCTGGACGTATGAGGAGATAAAGGAGGTTCACAAGCGCTGGTGGCAGCTCAGAGATAATGCGATGGAGATCTTCCTCACTAACGGCAGGACGCTGCTGCTCGCGTTTGATACCACCAAGGTAACAATGCCATTGTCAAACACACGAGTATTAGCTGCTAATCTACACAGGGCTTGTGCAAGTTTTATGACGTTCAAGTGTGCTAATGGTTCTTGAATACAAGAAAGCATAGCTATGTAACTGCTGTAAGTGTAGTGTTTTAAATATGTTTTTATTTTTCTGAATAAATTACCCATAATCATGCATATACTCCACACAGCATATGGGCTATATTTAGAAATAATGACATTAGTATTAATGATTACTGATTTTATTTATATATATATATATATATGAATGTAAGAAATAATTGACGACAGGCCGTTGAATTATTAGAAAAATAATGCACATTAAGTGTGCATTATTTTACAATAATTTAACAGCCCGAAGTCAATTATTCCGCTCATACATACGTATGAAACGCTCAAACCTTAAAACGCTTTGGTGTGCAGGACTAATTTATTGCGCATCTCATCCCACACCTTTTAGAGCTAGAAACAGAGACTTGAGCCACTGATAGCAGACTAATGCAGTTATTAACGCAGTTAGAGAGAGAGAAAGAGATTAAGTGTATGTAAATTACCTGAGTCTGTGTTTGGCCGCAGCGTATTTACTAATAGTGAAACTGTAAGTTTATCTGCTTCAATATAATATCCAAATTTCACTTTTTGAATGGAATTACTGAAATAAATCAACTTTTTGATGATATTCTAATTATATGACCAGCACCTGTGTGTGTGTGTATATATATATAACCTGCAGTTTATATAAATTGTATTTTCTTGCCTTTTATTGTGTATATTTTATATATTGCACAAATAAACGAAAAAAATATTATTTAATTTATAAATTCCCACTCATGAATTGAAAGAGACCCAATTCCATAATTCAGAATTTTGCCCAACCGTAACTTCCTGTTTGTTCCTCTCTCTCGTCTCCGTCTCAGTTTCGTGATGACGTCTACCACAACATCCTGACCTCAGACCTGCCCAACCTGCTGGAGTACGGCAACATCACGGCCCTCACGCACCTGTGGAGCTCAGGACAGATCACCAACTTTGAGTACCTCACTCATCTCAACAAGCACGCGGGCCGCTCCTTCAACGACCTCATGCAGTATCCCGTCTTCCCCTTCATCCTGAGAGACTACATCAGTGAGACTCTGGACCTGCAGGAGGCCTCCATTTACAGGTCAGAGCATCAGCATTATTACTGTACTTCAATGCCGTTTTTCTTTGGTGATAGCCTGATTAAACAGCTGATCGTATTAAGATCATCGGCATCAACTGATTTCTGTGTCCATTTGGCCAATTAATAATAGTGTTAGCTCTCGCTAGTCATCAAAACTATAAAATAGTACAAATGGAAGTATGTTCTAATTTTCAGTATCGCCATCAGATTTTTTTTAACACATAATTATAAATTCTCATATAAATATAAGTTTGGAAACAGTGTGTTGCTTCATATTTTTGTTGAAACTGTGATGCATTTTATTTTTCAGGATTCTTTGATGAATAGAAAGTTTAAAAGAACAGCATTTATTTGAAATATAAATCTTTTGTAACATTATAAATGTCTTCACTGTCTCTTTTGATCAATTTCATGCATCCTTGCTGAATGAAAACATTTTTTTAACGGTAGTGCATCACGGTTTCCACTAAAATATGATGCAACACAATTGTTTTCAACATTGATAATAATCAGAAATGTTTCTTGAGTAGCAAATCATCATAATAGAATGATTTCTGAAGGATCATGTGACACTAAAGACTGGAGTAATGATGCTGAAAATTCAGCTTTGATCACAGGAATAAATTACACTTTACTATATATTCACATAGAAAACCATTAAATCTAGCCTTGGTGGACTTAAGATACTTTCAAAAACATAAAAAGAATCTGAATTATTCTAAACTGTTGACCTTATATATATATATATATATAATGTATATATAGACATGTATGCAAATGAAGATTTTTCCTTTCTGTTTTTCTTTTTGATGTAACAGGAGCCTCAGCAAACCCATCGCAGTGCAGTCTAAAGAGAAAGAAGACCGTTATGTGGACAATTACAGGGTACGGCAGCAATGCAGGGCTTTAATTCCTGTTTACACCAGCGTCTGTTAACCAATCACACTGTGGCTCTGTTCCAAAATCTGGTGAGCTGCCTACATAGGCTGCAATTTTAGGCATCACAGGCGCAGTCCCGGCATGAAGGGCTTTCCCAACAGTACATTATGTTGCCTTCTAAGACATTTTCATCTGGCTAAATTCTGATGTAGAATCACAAGTGTCCTTTCCAGAAAAGGAAATCCCAGTAAAAAAATGAAAATTTCTTTGCAATACCATAAATCAAGTCTCTCACTTATGAGACACCATTTCAAGAAGACAGCTGACAGAAGATAGCACGGTTTCTACACTCTTTGATCATTTTGTATCCATATTTCTTTTAGAGCGTATATGTTTACAGCTGATGTCATTAGGTGTGTGTAAGTGTAACTAACTATTGATTTCCTCCGCAGTATCTGGAAGAGGAGTTTAAGAAGGGCAAGCGAGAGGACGACCCCATGCCCCCCGTCCAGCCTTATCACTACGGCTCTCATTACTCCAACAGCGGCACCGTGCTTCACTTCCTGGTCAGGCTGCCTCCCTTTACCAAGATGTTTCTGGCCTATCAAGGTCAGTTCAACTTTTATCAACGTTTTCAAAAATCGTTCAGCCTTTTGACCAAGCAGATTCAAAAATATTAAATGTGAAAGTAAAAATTTGAGTTAAAAATGTTTCCATGCTATTCTTCAGTAAGTGAACTCACTTAATAATTAAATGAATATATATTAACCCAACAAAGCCTACTTTCATATTTAATATGCTAATTTCTATGGCTTCTAATTGATCAACATGATCAAAACTTTGCTGTCGCACACAATCTCCTCCAGTCCTTCTGTTGTCTGATGATTGATAGTTTAGACTGTTTTATCAAGTAAAAGTATTTTAGTATAATTGTACAAACGTCCTCCTTCAGCTCAAGCTTCACGTTTCTTACTGCTGTCAAATCTGATTTTTATCAAGTAAACTTAAGAAGAACTTTGATATTGTTAATAGTATTTCAAAATGAACACTTACTGCACTGAAGCAACTTCCGTTTACTTGATTATCCATAAATCATTTTTTTTTAAAAATCATGTTAAAATTTTAATGTCAATTATGATCATCAGCCTTTTGAGGAAGATTTATTAGTTCATCTTTTAATCATCATTGTATCGCATTGCATTATATGTTTTAAAAATACAGAACTTTGATCATAAAACTAAGCATTTAAATATCATCTTATTAAGACAGATTATTGGCAGATATTGATATTTATATGCATTTTATTTATACAGATCTCATTGATTTACATTATAAGCATAAGAATATCATCACTTTTTGAACATATGAACATTAGCAGCTGCACTAAATACCATGAATGTGTTTTCATAAAAGCCTGTTGTATATCAAATATGATACTTAATTTAAAAAACATATGCAAATTATTTATTTTTAGATTTAATCTAAAGGTTCAATAAACTTCTCATTAATCTTTTTTCCTGACTATTATTTCATATGTCAGGCTTTACAGGGTTAATGTATAGCAATATTAATATACAATATACATATGGAAAATCACTGTGCTGTGTTGCGCCTAGCATCATCCTTTAACACGACATTTCGTACCTTATTATGTTAATGTTCATGATTTGCATATTCAAGAAAACAGAAGCTCCGGAACATAAATATCAATTACTTAAAAATCTAATGCAACCACCCCTTAAAAAACACTGAATGAGGATCTGTTGTCTGTTCATAACTCGTTGAGGTTTTTGCTGCATCACCCTCTTCAATTAGCATCGCCACGTTTTTAATATTTAACAGCACCTGCGTTTGCAGCAACGTCTTCAAACATGTCAGTGTGATGCTTTTAAAGGCTGTCATTGAAAAGGGTCTTTCTGAAGTCTCACGCTACATGCATTAGCCTCAGAAAGATGATCAGGCCTTTCATCCAGCCTCTTTCCTTCTTTCTCCGTCTATTTTTAGTTCAGTTGGTTTATCCATATTAGGTAACACAAGAAACTAATGAAAGGTTTTGTGTGTCTCGCAGACCAGAGCTTTGATATTCCCGACCGAACGTTTCACTCCATGAACACCACGTGGCGTCTGTCGTCCTTCGAGTCCATGACGGATGTCAAAGAGCTCATCCCAGAGTTCTTCTACCTGCCCGAGTTTCTGGTCAACAGAGAAGGTGGACGCTCTTTTACACCTGGTTTTCTTCTTCTAGCATCCAACTTCTCATGAAGGAAATGTCTGTCACAATCAAAAAAGAAAATAACCTCATCCTGCCCTCGGGTCATTATGGCCCGGAAATTGTTTTTTAAATTTTTTTTTTTTTTTAAATTGAGTGTTCATTGGAGGGGTCCAAGACCCCAGGACTTTTGTCGCACTTGAACCACGAATTCACAAACATTTTGTAATGGATTCAAAGAGTTTTTTTTGAAGGATTCGAGAAGTGACAAATAACAAATAGCAGTAAGTAACAAATCTTGGGTCAATTTGACCCCAATAGGAATGAATGGAATGCGAGGAATGCTTCAGTACACATAGAAAAACCTAAAAATGCTCAAAATTCAAACTAAAAATGCTAAAACTTTAGCAAACATTTTTTTTTATAATGTCTACATTTGTATCTGAATGCATACTGAAGAGAAACTGACTTTAGGACCCAGAGGAACAGGTCATTTGCTCTATATAGAGCTATAAGGCCATCTAGTGGCAAGAGTCATGAAATATGTTATATTATTTTTTTTATATATTAAGAGGTCGGCAAAGACACCCAATGTAAGATATGTTGAGCTGAATTAAAAGGTTTATGCATGAAATTGAGTTATTTTGAATTTAAGTTGAAAGAATGTGAGGAATGTGCTTAAATTACTATTTATTTATTATTTATTGATTAAATATAGTAATTTAAAGGTAAATTTAAAAAAATTGCATTAAAAATAGAAAAAATATTATCAAAATGAAATAAAATTATCTTTCTGGACAAAAAAAAAAGAATTAAGTATAATTTTAGGGAAGGATTTGCTACAGGACGCGAGGGAAGGATGAGGGTAACCTAGATATAACCAATGAATATTCATGTAAAACATTCAAGAATCATATTAAAAACCGCTTCCTAATGTTAGCGTGGTATTTCCCGCTCTCCCCTCTGGCAGGTTTTGACTTTGGCGTGCGGCAGAACAGCGAGCGGGTGAACCACGTGAATCTGCCGCCCTGGGCCAGGAACGACCCGAGACTCTTCATCCTCATACACAGACAGGCTCTGGAATCGGATCAAGTCTCCCAGACGCTCTGCCAGTGGATTGACCTGGTGTTCGGGCTCAAGCAAAAGGGCAAAGCTGCAGTCCACGCCATCAATGTCTTTCATCCTGCAGTACGATTCCTTATTACGTATAGCTTTAGCACTGATATTTTACGTCTTTTGATCTTTAAAAAAAAATCTAAACTTGTCCAAAACATGTTCAGCTACAAAGAATAATATTGTTCTTAAAAGAAATTAAGCTTTTTTTAGGACCACTACCATTCAAAAGTTTGGGGTTGGTGTGATTTTTTTTTTTGATTTTTTTTTTTATGTTTTTGAAGAAAGTTTCTTAGGCTCACCAAGGCTGCATAATGTGCATATTTGATCAAAAATACAGTAAAAACAGTGGAATATTATTAAAAATGTTAATATTTGTTTTCTATGTAAATATATAGTAAAATGTAGTTTATTCCTGTGATCAAAAGCAGAATTTTCAGCATCATAACTCTAGTCTTCAGTGTCACATGATCCTTCAGAAATCATTCTAATATGATGATTTGCTGCTCAAGAAACATTTATGATTATTATCAATGTTGAAAACAGTTAATATTTTCGTGGACACTGTGATGAATTTATTTTCAGGATTCATTGATGAATAAAAAGTTTAAAAAGAGCAGAATTTATTTGGAATAGTAACATTTTGTAAAATTATAAATGTCTTTACTGTCATGTTTGATCAATTTAATGCATGCCAAGTAAAAATATTAATAATTAATAATAAAATTCTGACCCAAAACTTTTGAACAGTATTCTATGTATCAGCATTACTGTATATCGGCTGTCTTTGCTCTTTCCATTTTTCAAATCCATCAAACATTGATAAACCCATATCGGACATACGCTTCAGCCTGTTAACTAGCATCTGTAAATAAATCAGATTTTCCCTCTCTCTCTCTCTTTAGACTTACTTTGGCATGGACGTTTCTGCTGTTGAAGACCCTGTACAGCGTCGGGCTCTAGAAACTATGATCAAGACGTACGGCCAAACTCCCAGACAACTGTTCAACGCCTCCCACATCAGCCGAGCGGGAACCAAACTCCTCTCGGATGCAGAACTGCCCGCGGCCATGGGCCTCCTGGTGCAGCTGGCCTTCAGAGAGAGCCGGGAACAGCCCAAAGACTCCACATACCCGGTACAGCAAACACAAGCTGCGGAAATTATTGTGCGGTTTGACATTAAATAGCTGAAGGATGACATTAAAGTGCCCCTGTTATGCTATTTTTAAGGTTCCTAGTTTTGTTTTAGACTTTTCTACAATACGTTTACCTGCATCTAGGCCAGCCCTTGACTAAATATTTTTCTAGCCGACTAGTAGTCGTTCATTTAAGTGATTAATCGACTAATTACAGCCCAATTACTACAGCACAAAGACTCCACCTACCCAGTACGGAAATTATTGTGCAGTTTGACATTAAATAGCTTAAAGATGAACTGAACTGAAATTTGAAAAAAGGTGATATAACAGATGTATTTTATTTATTCTCATTGGTACAATTATTAAAATGGCAGAATTTGTTAAAAGGGATAAAATGGTACGTTGAAAATGCTGTTGTTGTTACATGGGCGCCGCCATGTTGGATTTCAACATTCGGCTACGTCACTGGCATGGTAGGCTACTCCGTTGCCAACCAACACTAGCAGAGCTAGCTTCTCTCTACCCCCTGGCCTTGTCAACAAAATGATTCTAGTCGTGATTTCTAGTGTTTAATCCTAGGTACGAGAGACAGATGTGTTGAAAACGTCATGAAGCGTCTGACATCAAATGTTTTATTTAGCTAACGTTACAAGTCCAACGCATACTCGAATCCTTGATATTCGACTGAGGGGAAGAGATCCCTGATGTAGTTCACTGCACAGGATGGGAACGGAATCCTATTCCTCCTTCCCAAAGAGTGAACTGCCGGTACGCTGTTAACCTAAACATTCTGAGAAAAGAATA
Organism: Gila robusta; assembly: GCA_030770095.1. Taxonomy (NCBI): domain Eukaryota; kingdom Metazoa; phylum Chordata; class Actinopteri; order Cypriniformes; family Leuciscidae; genus Gila; species Gila robusta. The sequence continues at coordinate 8,436 of JAVALU010000408.1, forward strand.
TAACAATTTAGCCTAGCCTAGCCCAGTCGCCAATTCGTAAAATACACTGTTACATACCAGCTACTTGTGGGGCGCTCCAGTGTCTCAGCTCGGACATCCCTTAGAGATAGCATAGCCTCCTCCAACACGTCTCTCTCACCGCACAGCATCCGGAATGAACGGTGCATGGTGATGCATTTTCACCGATCAATAAATGTTCCAGGTTGACCTCTCTGCAACAGATCGACTCCGGTGCAGTGTCCATGCTCCCGCAGCGCCCACACCAGTCACTTCCCCCTTTAAAATTACTCATTTTCGTGTGTGTATATTAGGACCTACAGCTGTTGCCTAAATACCTTCGCGGGTCCTACCATGCCAGTGACGTCATCGAAATTGCCAGCGTTCTTATTCTAACAAACGCAATTTTTGTGCTGCTTAAAAAAAAGCTATATTGATATTTTTAGTTAACATTTTTTGTGTAATTTACTTTTAATTGTCATAACACGTTATCAATGTTGATTTTTTTCAGTTCATCTTTAAGGATGATATTAAAGTGCCCCAGTTATGCTATTTTTAAGGTTCCTAGTTTTGTTTTCGAGTCTCCTACAATAGGTTTTACAGCAGGGTTTGAAATTAACCTTTTCACTCACCGGACAATTTGGCTACTAAATTTTTAAGTTACCGGCCATTCAGAACGTCTACTAGCCCAAAAAAAAAACTACACTTCAGTCTCTCTAAACAAACCCCCTCCTTTCCGAGAGTCGACTCTGCTCTGATTGGTCAGAGTCTATTGTGATTGGTCGAACGCTTACAGCGCGTGTCGCATGAATCCCAAATGATTTTTACAGTCTTTAAATCCTCTCCTGTGATTTCCAGAGTCCTCTGCCGTGGATAAAGGGCTTGAAATGGGGCGAGTACGTGGGATCCCCCAGTGCTCCGGACCCCGTGGTGTGTTTCAGCCAACCTCACGGCGAACGCTTCGGGTCCCTGCTGGCACTGCCCACACGAGCCATCTGCGGTCTCTCCCGCAAGTTCTGCCTCATGATGATCTACAGCAAAGAGCAAGGTGGAGAAACTGCCTCATCATTCATATAGACATACAATTATAGACCTGATATACAGTGACGTTCAAAAGTTTGGGGTCAGCAATATATATATATATATATATATATATATATATATTTATTTTTATTTTTTTTATTATGTTTTTCATCAAGGATGCATTAAATTGAAGAAATTTTATAATGATGCAAATGATTTCTATTTTAAACAAATTCTGTTTTTTTAAGAACTTTAAATCTGAAAAAAAACTGCATCATGGCTTCCACAAAACATGAAGCATCACAACTCAGTCCCACCAGGATTTCATGATTTTTTTGTGATTTTTGTGATAAAAATGATGGTGATTTGTGGGGATTATTTCTAATATAATTAGCATACCACATTTACCATATAAATGACACAAAAGAACAAACAAAATGCATAAATCTTGTTTAATTTGGTCTAAAATTATAACTTTTAAAACAATGTTTTTTCAGACTTGAAAAGGGGGATATTGAGTGTGGTGCTCAGCCTTATCAAGTCTTACAAATCTGAAAAAATATTGTATCAAAATTGTTAGGCTATTAGATAACTTGCTAGGCTAGTGTAACGGTGTACTATCTAGCTTTAATAACATGATCACTTAAGGTAGGCAATATGACCAAAATCTTATAAGCAAACCACAGATAAACAAAAACTTGCTTAAAGTTAAGTTTGTAAGTAATTAAGTATTTAAGTAGGCTAAATAGTCAGTAATAAAATAAGAAACAAATGACAATAGAACAAATAAACACAACATAAAGATACAGATAGAAACAGTTGTTGTTTGATTAACATTAACGACACAGAAAGCAGCAGGTATATTAGATTGTTTTCACTTTAAGACCTACACTAATGCAACGATCCAATACTGGCGCACGTCAAAAACTGTTTGTTCACTTAAGACATAACCATCAACAGGCATTTTGACATGATTATGTGTGTATTTGACCGTTAAGAGAACACAATTCTGTACTCGACAAGAAATCTAAAGCAAGTCTGACATCAGTCAATATGTCATTACCGGATTGAGTTATCTTATCGACATCTCTATCCTTGTGAAAATAATACATTACAACTTTAATTAAATTAGGGATAGTTCAATAAGATAATTATAATTCAATTTTTTGTGACCTTTTGATTTTTTTATGCAGGATTTTGTTGATTTTGTGCTGTATTCAGCGATAGCCGATTCCTGAAAAACTGGAGGGACTGACAACTGTTTTCAACATTGATAATAATTATAAATGTTTCTTGAGCATCAAATCATCATATTATACTGATTTCTGAAGGATCATGTGACACTGAAGACTGGAGTAATGATGCTGAAAATTCAGCTTTGATCACAGGAATAAATTACACTTTTTATTATATATTCACATAGAAAACTTGTAATAATATTCTACTGGTTTTACTGTATTTTTAATCAAATAAATGCAGCCTTGGTGGACAGAAGACTTCTTTCAAAAACATAAAAAAATCATCCAAACTTTTTAACGGTAGTCTATGAATTTCTGATGCATTCCAAATGTATTGTGTACATCTACATTTATTTATACACATCCACATTTATACATTTATTAGCATATATTTTTTTTCAAATCAAACAGATGTCAATAACAGATGTGAAAAACAAAAGGGAACCCAGACTTCTTTAAAGAGGAAACCAGGCTGTTTATCAACCATAACAGCCGTAATCTGTGCAAATATTGAATGATTAATCAGCCCAACTATTCTAGAACTTGATTGTGTTTTGGTCCATGACCAGTTTCTGGTACTTTTACGGCATCTGCATTTTATCCCAATTATCCACATAAATGAACACAGTTCTCATAGTACCTGAGGAAATTAAGTTTGCCATCATAGAAAATGAGCTCAAAGTACAATGAAGTGTTTCTCTCTCCATCTCCATCTCAGGTGTACGGAGCATGCACAGCACAGACATACAGTGGTCTGCTATCCTGAGCTGGGGTTACACCGACAACATGCTGCGTCTGAAGAGCAAACAGAGCGAGCCGCCCATCAACTTCATCCAGTGCTCACCACTGCACCAGGTCAGAGTCGTAAACACTGCTAACATACGCCGACTACGCTTGGACAGTTTTCAGATTCAGTTTGTGATGTGGCAGTACACTCGTCTGTTATATGTATATGTACAGCACCCTGTACTCAAAATTGACTTAAAAATCTGGTAACACTTTGCAATAAGGTTCATTAGTTAATGTACTTACTAACATGAACTAACAATGAGCAATACATTTGTTACAGTATTTATTAATCTTTGTTCATGTTAGTTAATAAACATACAGCTGTTCATTGTTTGTTCATGTTAGTTCACAGTGCATTAACTAATGTTAACAAATACAACCTTCGATTTTAATAACGTATTAGTAAATGTTGAAAATTAATATTAACAATGAATAATAAATGCTGAAGAAGTATTGTTCATTCTTAGTTCATGTTAACTAATGTAGTTAACTAATCAGTCCTTCCAGAAAAACGCGGAGTTTTTTTGTGATTGTTGCGGGCAAAAATCCTTGATTATGCGGCCCGTTTTCTTTAAAAATGCGATGGAATATGCGGGATATTTATGCAATTTTATGCGATGAAATTGCGGGAACTTGCAAAATTTGTGGGAACTTGCAAAAACTGCGGTTTGATGAAAAAGAGAAAAAAAGTGATTCCCCCAACACCCTTTTCTCACTAGGCTACTACCTTAATGTAAAGAGTCATTTCTTATTACTTCCTTTGATAAGCAAGCATACTACATCATAGAAAGTGCTGGGAATATTTAATTTCTCATCTTGTTTTATTTCAGACTGTAACGAGTGTAAATAAGGTGTGGCCCCTTTAAGAGCTGCGCGCTCCCTGTTGAACTGTCTGCAGTGTTATATTACATGTGCGCCTCGAACACCCCATGTGTGCGGGTAATTTCTGTTTGATGCTGCTTTTTTTATCTTATTTTGTTTATTAAGTAACGACGTGACGGTAGAACGTGTGACAGACAGTTATACGAGTTCGATTTGTGAGATGTCAATCGCCTCCGTGAGTCTGTCTGGCCTCTGCAATAACTTCAGCTGTGAGCTATCCCGTCGCGTAATTGCGTCACTTCATAACGTTCCCATGGAAACGGGGAAACGCAACATTTTTCAACTTTCTGCTAAGATATATGTGACTTTTTTGCAACTAAAATGCGAGGATTATGAAATCATGCAAACCCCGCATATTTTGCACGGAAATCGGCAATTTATGCGGCGAAAGTGCGGCGTATTTGAAAAAATGCGGCCCCCGCATGAATATGCGGACTTTGGCTGATTATGCATTGAATTCAGCGATCGCATAATCGTGTTTTTCTGGAGGGACTGACTAATGAACCTTATTGTAAAGTGTTACCAAAAATCTTAATATTCAACAATATTATTGATCTGACTCTGTTGAATGAGAACTGAACTGAGCTGGACGATGACATCATTTTTTGCAGAAATGCTTTATAGAGGAAATGAACTAACTAATTTAATAATTGATGATCTTTACAATGGAACTGAATCAACACTGAACTGAACAACAGCTGAAATGCATTATTTTCCTGTTAACCCTGCTTTGAAACAAACTGTATTGTATAAAGAAATGCTATAGAAATAAAGCTGACTTGACAAAGCATAGCTCACAAAAACATGTACAGGTCATATTTTACCCCTAAATCAAAAGAACACAATAAGACATTAATCTTATTAATTCTCTCTTATTAGGTCTCTCTGGTCTCTCCTCAGGTGTCGAGTTGTTGCTAGGTGCCGGAAAATATGTATTTCATATAAAAATTTAAAATAGTATTTTTGTGCATTTTTGCATACTAATTAACGTAAGCAATAATCTGCCTAGTGCCGTCTTTGAAAAGAGATCAAACTTAAGTCTGTTGCTCTAAAGCGTTCAAGATTTACGACAATTAAATAAAATCCCATAAAAATCCCCTAAAACTACAAAATATAAAATAAAGAAAAATTAATAAAAAAAATGTGAAAAAACAAAACAATTTTTGACCGACACGCGAAGAGCACCAAAGTATCGCAGACCCCCACAAAAGGCTTTGAGTGCTAGTGTCATTTTTATTTTTTTATTTTCTTTTGAGTGAAATATGTGCCAGGCTTGTTCTTAATGGGTTTTTTGAGGTTCACCCTTTACGTAATCACGTCATCTTAGTCGTACTAAATTCAGTGTGCGGCCAGCCACCTTCTTGCTCGTGAACTAAAATATAGTAAATTCATGTAATTGAAATAAAAATAAAAAAACAGTAATTTTTGACCGCCACGCAAAGAGCACCAAAGTATTAATTACATTGCTGACCTCCTAATGCTTTGAACGGTAGTGCAATTTTTGATTTTGATTTTGGGTGAAATATGAGCCACCAGGCTTGTTCTTAATGGGTTTTAATTTTGATTTTGAGTGAAATATGTGCCAGGCTTGTTCTTAACGGGTTTTGTGAGATTCACCCTTTACGTAATCACGTGATCAAAATGTCCCCTGCTTCATGAGTGTGTTTCCTCGTCTCCGTTCTGATCTGGGTCTCTCTGGTCTCTCCTCAGGTGTCGAGTTGTGCCTGGGTGCCGGACAGTTGTCAGCTGTTTACGGGCAGCAAGTGTGGAGTCATTACCGCCTACAGCAACCGCTTCACCACCACCATGGTGCGTAACCATGGCAACATGCCCCCACCCACGCAGCCGCCCACGTCCATTATCACTCCCTGTAGAGCACCTACACACACACACACACACACACACACACACACACAGTGTTTGTAGTGGCCTTGTTAGTCATCTCCCGGTTGCCCTAGAAACACATTTCCTGCGGCCCACAGGTGGGCTGAAGTCTGGGCGTCAGACGGCGCTTTCATTGATAACCTGTTTCTCTTATTCGTTTCAACCAATCTTTCTGACATTTGGAGAGGTATTTCAGTTGATATCATTTCATATGCATTCTTATCAAGTTCATTTTATTTAGTCATTTAATTTTATTTATTTTTCTCATTCTCATATAACATTCAGGAATGAGGGCAATGTGAAGTCTTGTTTCAAGATATCGTATTGCTGTTAATGGTTCCCTGTTTATGTAAAGCTTAATAAAGAATTAAAAAATTAAATATAAAATAAAGATGACGTAGAAGATAAAAAGGAGAAATAAAAAAAACTGTTTTGATCAGCAAAAGCAGATATTCTGAAGAATGCTCACGCTGCTCTTTTCCAAGACCAGATATCGTCAAGGTCCATAGAAATGATTACATTTTTTTTTAGGTTATTTAGTGTATATGCATTTCAGATTTGCTTCACATGTGCATCTACATGCATATATTTATTAGCAGATATTTTTATTCAAATCAAACAGATACCAACAGTTTATCAACCAACAGCCATAATCTGAAAATGCACAAGTATTGAATGATTAATAAGCCCAACTAAAATGCATTATCAGCCAATTACTTGCCTGCATTTTCCTCCATGACCAGTTTTAGTGCTTTTATTGATTGTAATCTTACATACAGCCATGTGGTGGTTTGTTTACCCTGAACCATAAAACCAGATCAGAATCATCTGTTAAAGCGCTCTTTCAGCTCATTCAGGCCATTATCGGTGCTCTAATGAGGCTATTAGCCAAACCCCTGAGATCTGCAGTTACAGTCGTTCTCCATGTGTTCTTCAGCCCACAGAGATGGAGGTGGAGGCTCAGGTTCACCTGTACGGTCACACGGCCGAGGTCACGGGCCTGTTCGTCTGTAAACCCTACAGTATCCTCATCAGTGTGAGTCGGGACGGCACCTGCATCCTCTGGGATCTCAACAGGTCTGTGCTCAGTGAGATCACTTTAGTCTTAACCATTCATATATTCAGGGTCATGATAAACCTGGAAGAGCCATGGAAATGTATTGGTAAAATGTGTATGAACTCTGTATATTACATTTATGCATTTAGCAGGCACTTTTACTCAAAACAACGGGGAGCAAAAGCAGTTTAGCCAATGATATTTATAAGTGACAACGATATTCATAATATACAATGCCAGGTTTAGTAGACAACTATATTAGGATGCATATTAGGATATATTAAAGGAATGTAGATGCTGAAAAGATATTAAAGTTGACTTAAATTAGTCAAGAACTTCACACTTTTACACATAAAAATCAACAGTATGAAATTCAATTTCAGGAGCAATTTCTATTTTAGGAGCATTAAGACACCTTTTGCCCTCAAATTCGTATTACTATATGTACAAAATTACAATTCTATACATAAAAAAATATATATTTTAATGTATTTTGACGTATTTAATTTAAAGAACTTAGACCTCAAACATAAGTACACTGTAAAATAAAATTAAAAAAAGGATTTTTAGAAGATTATTGGATTACGTTTGACAAGAAAGTACTATTTTCGGTCTTTCTACTTAACTCTTTCCTTGCCATTGACGGAAATTTCTGGGTTTCCATGTTTTCGCTGTTATACGGTAGGGGTGCTATTACACATCTTCTGAAAGAGTTCAGAATCTCCTGATCAAAACACAGGAGAAGAAGAAGCAGAAACACGCAATAGAAGCATTGGTTACGCACATGTAAAATAACACGATCATCAACATTAAACATCAAAACTGCCTAATGTTACTGAATGAAATGTCTACAGGACTGTAAAACTTTGGGGGTGTTGATGGACTCGATCTACTTCATCTGTGTTTTAATCATCGTTCTGGATCCGATCCGAAGTCTTTGGCAAAAAAACCCAGCTTTTTGCTCAAAATGTTGCTTTTTTATTAAACTTACCCACATTCAAGTGTTGATAAAAAAAATAATGCATTAAGCTAGAATAAAACCGGTATATATGTTCAGATATCCATACAAAAAAAATGAAAGTTTTATGAAAATGCTGGCGGTGGCTGGCAACTTTTTTTAAAATACACTGGTGTGGAAAGAGTTAAAGTACAGTATTGAAGTATTTGTATTGCCTTGATATTATAATAATTATGGCTTATTTAAATTAACCCTTTGTTGCTATATTTTCTCTGTTGTATTGCAGTAATGCGAATCTAATGAGTGTTTGTTTGTGGTTTCTTGTGTTAGGCTGTGTTACGTTCAGAGTCTCACGGGTCACAAGAGTCCAGTGAATGCAGTGTCCGCCAGCGAGACGACAGGAGACATCGCCACAGTCTGTGACTCAGGTGACAATACAACCCCAAATATAAATGCAAATATATATGCAAAAAAATATTAATTTGTAGGCAAGGCAAGTTTATTTATACAGCACATTTCATACACTATGGTAATTCAAAGTGCCTTACACAGAAAGGAATTAAAATAATCACAACATAAACGCTAGGAAAATTAAAACAGTTATAAAAGGAATTAAAAGAGTAAAAAGATGATGCATAGATAAACTTCTCATCTGGCAAAAAAAACGGTATATCATATTTTGCATACAGGGCTTCAGACTAACTTTTTTTACTAGGAGCGCAAGCAGAATATTTAGCGGCACACCTTAAATCAGCTTGCAATGCAATTATTCAAATTTCCCCCAAAATAACTGTAATACTGACAAATTCTTTAATAATAAATAGACTTAACGTACAGATATTACAATGTGCAGTTTTATTGTAAGTTCACAGGCTCCAGACTAACATCTGAGGGCCGCCGCACCGAGACACTGAGCTCTACAACACAGATCTGGCAGCACTGGGGCGGACAATAAAGCACTGAGCTTAATTTAGGGTGTAGATGAAATTAACTTTAATTATTATCATTCATAATGTCTTAATATTAATTAAAAAGCAAAACGAGTGAAAACAATTCATATTAGGGAGTTAAAATAGCCAATAAGCATCCTACTGTTTACAATGTAATTTATTTTTATTTTTAAATAAATGTTTAAATAAAGAGTTTCCCTACATCTTAAAATTTTTAGTTTTTGGACAGTTTTTGAAGGATGAACAAAAAATGTGTTGGTCATCACATTAAAAATAACATTTATATATGATATTATAGTTTTGAAGTGCTGGAAAAAGATGTGTAGTACTTGTAAGCGTTTGACTATTTCTGTCACAATACCATAGTTATGGTTAGAGTTACTACATTAGTATAAACCCATGGTGAATGTTGCTGATCTGTGGACTGAAAGCCTTCTAGAAGTGTTTCCACGTCAGCGCTGATTGATCTGATATCGATGGTTTATAACTGAGAACTCTGCGCCGAATCGGATCTCGCAACGATGATGTTATTAATTCTGAGGCGAATTCAATGGATTTCTTCACTGGATCTACAGAGTCTGGATCTCTTAGTAACAGTGTCACGTGATCGAGATCGGCCCGCGACTGGCAAGTTCGGGGCACGGCGCTGTCTATTATTGGTCCGAACTAATAAACGGTCCGTGAAGCATAAATGAGTAGCGCATTTTCATTCCGCTTTCATTTTGTTTGCATTTGCTGTTCGGCAACGTTGTGGTCGCGCCAGCGCAACCTAAATAAATTTATTTTATATATAAATAAATATACAGGAAAAATGGTCGCAAAATGCAACCTGGAGCGCTGGCACAGCTGCTTTCATATTGAAATATGACTGTGAAACTCCAGATCATTACAGAAATGGAAACTAGTTGTAATCTGGGCTTGAACAGCTGGAGGTCTAGGGCAAAGTCTGAGTTTGTCCATTACACTCCCTGAAGTCATTAGACTAGTTCTGCAGTCATTCCTTGTTTCATGAGTAAACTCTAAAAAATGCTGGGATGTTTCAACCCATGTTTGGGTCAAAAATTAAAAGAGTTATTTTAATAACTGTTAAATTAAAAAAGGAATTAAAGAGTAAAAAGATGATACATAGATAAACGTAATAACCTGTGTATCATATCTTGCACAGCTGCTTGTTATACTGTGAGGTTTTCCCATGTTGATTGTACTGTGTATATAATGATGTTCTTTCTGGATATGTGTAGTGGGTGGAGGAAGTGATTTGAGGCTGTGGACGATTAATGGAGATTTGATCGGTCATGTTCACTGTCGAGAGATCATCTGTTCGGTGGCGTTCTCCAATCAGCCGGAGGGAGTGTCGGTGAACGTGATCGCTGGCGGGCTGGAGAACGGTGTGGTCAGGTACAATACTGACCCAAAACCCCACAAACTACACAGTTTTAGCTAGTTTGGGACCAAATGTTGTTATGCTGTAAATTAAAACAACTTTGGAAACCAGATTGAATTTGATGACGTATAACAATTGCACACATGCATGCAAAGGTTTACACTTCCTGTGTGATATCACTTGGACTTCCTGTGTGAATTATTATTTAATGTTATGGTAACATTTTACAATAAGGTTCATTAGTTAACATTAGTTAATGTATTAACTAACCATGAGCAATACATTTGTTACAGTATTTATTAATCTTTGTTAATGTTAGTTCATAAAAATACAGCTTTTCATTGTTGGTGCATTAACTTATGTTAACAAGATTTAATAAAATATTACTAAATGCTGAAATTAACATTAACAGGATTAATAAATGCTGTAGAAGTGCAGTTCATTATTAATTCATGCTAACTAATGTAGTTAACTAACGAACCTTATTGTAAAGTGTTACTAATATTATTATTGCACAGCCATATTGAATGAGTTTCATAAAAACAACAGAATACATTGTGTTTTAAGACTCTTATCAATGATTTTCTTTCCTCTTCTCTTTCATCATATTTAATTCTCTACTTCTTTCTTTCTGTCTTGTCCATGTTTTCGCTCAGGTTGTGGAGCACATGGGACCTGAAGCCAGTCAGAGAGATCACCTTCCTAAAATCTAACAGGCCTATCATAAGGTACACACTTGCACCTCAAATGACGTCACTCAGATTTGTTCTTATGTCTTGATTAGAAAAGTTATATGCATCTATACACTACCAGAAGTGAACAAAAGTTTGGAGCAATTAAGATTTTTTTTTTTTTTAAAGAAGTCTCTTCTGCTCACCAATGCTGTATTTATTTGATCAAAAATACAATAAAATTGTGAAATATTATTACAATTTAAAATAACGGTTTTCTATGTCAATATATAGTAAAGTGTAATTTATTCCTGTGATCAAAGCTGAATTTTCAGCATCATTACTCCAGTCTTCAGTGTCACATGATCCTTCAGAAATCACTATAATATGATGATTTGCAATTATTAATTATTAACCATTATTATTGATCCTCAATTGTTAATTAATCTTAAATCTTAATTAATCTTAAAAATGTTTTGGAAACATGATAAAAAAAATTAGGATTCTTTAATGAACCGAAAGTCCAAAAGAACAGCATTTATTTGAAATAGAATCTTTTGTAACATTATAAATCTCTTTACTGTCACTTTTGATCCATTTAATAAGTCCTTGCTGAAAAAAACACTTATTATTAATTATTTAATTATATAATTATATTATATATAATTAATATAATTTTTTACTGTATATATTAAAATATATACTTTTTTTACTGTATATATTACTCTATAATTTTTAAATTTTTCACAAATTCTTACTGTATTTCTGATCAAATAAATGCAGCCTTGGTTTTCTTTCAAAAACTAAAAACTTTTGACTGATATTGCAAGTGCATTATTTGTTCCTGATGCTCATGTGCCTGATGATGTTTGTTCTCGATTCTCTCGCAGTCTCACGTTCTCGTGTGACGGACACCATCTTTACACGGCCAACAGCGAGGGAACCGTGATCGCCTGGTGCCGACGAGACCAGCAGCGCATGAAGCTGCCCATGTTTTACTCTTTCCTCAGCAGTTACGCTGCAGGCTGATCCCCGTGTGGCACAGAACCAACGCTGAGTGACCCCGCTGACCCCGAAAGAGGAGGAGCCAGAGGCACAAGCCCCGCCCATGACATCACAGGATCCGCCCCCTGATACGCCATGGAAATGCACGGCACTTTATGCTGTGCTATAAGCAACTGTATCATAAAGAGCGTGTAAAGTGTGTTTCCATACATGCGTCGGGGGTCGTGAGGCAGAGCGAGCGCAGGCCTTTTCCACCGGATCGTTTCCTTTCGTTATCCTCGTTTGTTTTGTGTTTGGTTTGACTGATGATTCATGTCGTAGTATTTGTTGAGTGATTCAGTGTTGTTTGATTTTTGAAAGCTGCTAGAGTCTGGTCCTCCTAAGACTCGACGTTTGAAGGCCTGTTTCTCTTTCCTTCATTATTATGTCCCTCGTCTTTGCTATCCTGAGAATAGAAATCCAGGCTGAGATGATGTAAACACTAGCGTCTGCATTGGTAATCCATGCGGGATATTTCTCTCCCAGACTTCGGCATGCTTGCGAAGTGACATGCAGTGGCAGAATGAATGTGTGCACGCAATGCCTTGTTAAACTTTCATTGAAATATTTATTCTCAAACAAGGATGAAAGCCACATCTAAACGTGTTTCTCGTTCTTTATTATAATATGCACTTCAGACGATCCTGTGACGATATGAGATGATGAAGGTGGTCGTGCGTCACTCATGAAGTCCTGAAATAACAATATTTATTCTGTTTTTTATTCCACCAACTCAACCCAAACGGCCCAGTTGCCAGTTAATAAGCGCATCAAATTCATTAAAAACATGCTTTCATTCTGAATCCGTTCTATACTGTTCAGTTGTGTAATAAATTATTGCATGTTGTGATCAAGCATTATCTTTCATTGGAGATACAATGTAAAGTTTAATCAAATCTACCTTTAGGACCAAATCACTAATTCATGGGTGATTTTTTTTTTTTTTGGTTGCAATAAAAACAACCTGATTACTGTACAAAGGCAAAGCAATATAACTAAACAATTTCATAGACTCACAGGAAACCGATGCTCTTGAAGTCTTAAGTGTCAGTCAGCCTTAAAAGTGGAGGAAAAATAACTGAATTCAAGTAAACGAGCGTCTGTTATCCTAACATGATCCAGAGTGTTCTTTGTGTTATTTTCTTTTCTTTTTTTCTGAAGCATTCTGTATTTTCTCTTACATTGCAACTAATTTAATTAGCTTGTCTTACATTTAAGTGTTTACCAGAAAGGGAATGCTTTCACCTTTCTGTTTTGCATTATTTTCAGAAATATCACATGTATCACTGAAGTCATTCACTCTCAAAGTGAATCCAGAACGCCAGCACTTCAATGAAAGGTAGTTAGAGAGAGTCATCTGGTGTTTACTGAGCCCACCCGAGTTATGTGCTCGGTTTATGTTGTTTTTTGTTTTTTTATGTGTATGTATAAAATCTGTTTTCCATGCTTGCATTACATACATATATCTCTTAATTATTGTGCACAGTGTTGTCATGTTTGCAGTTCCCTCAGAAAGAGATTGATGTTACTGTCATTGTGTGAGTTGTTGACTGAGTTTGTAAAGCAAGATGTGTGAATTTGTTTGACAAAACTATCACGAAAAGGCTTATTGTTATCAGTCGAATGTTGAATTAACAGCGGTTTATGTAAATTAAGATTGATATGTTCACCAAGGTCTGGCTGGGACATTTCTAATTTTTTGTATTTATGAAATAATTAATAAAATGGCACCTATATATATATGTGTATATATATATATATACATACATATTCAAAAAAATTGATTTTGTTGCACTTGTTTCTCATGTTCAATGTTAAAAATAAAGGTTTTGCAATAATGCCATAGAACCATTTCTGGTTCCCCAAAGAACCTTTCAGTCAACAGTTCTTACAAGAACCATTTTTAGTGTCGAGAACAATTTAATAACCTAAAGAACCTTTAGCGTAATTGAAAGATTCAAGTGATGTTAAAGATTCTTCATGGAACCATACAGGTCCTTCTCAAAAAATTAGCATATTGTGATAAAGTTCATTATTTTCCATAATGTAATGATAAAAATTAAACTTTCATATATTTTAGATTCATTGCACACCAACTGAAATATTTCAGGTCTTTTATTGTTTTAATACTGATGATTTTGGCATACAGCTCATGAAAACCCAAAATTCCTGTCTCAAAACATTAGCATATCATGAAAAGGGTCTCTAAACGAGCTATTAACCTAATCATCTGAATCAACTAATTAACTCTAAACACCTGCAAAAGATTCCTGAGGCTTTTAAAAACTCCCAGCCTGTTTCATTACTCAAAACCGCAATCATGGGTAAGACTGCCGACCTGACTGCTGTCCAGAAGGCCATCATTGACACCCTCAAGCAAGAGGGTAAGACACAGAAAGAAATTTCTGAACAAATAGGCTGTTCCCAGAGTGCTGTATCAAGGCACCTCAGTGGGAAGTCTGTGGGAAGGAAAAAGTGTGGCAAAAAACGCTGCACAACGAGAAGAGGTGACCGGACCCTGAGGAAGATTGTGGAGAAGGACCGATTCCAGACCTTGGGGGACCTGCGGAAGCAGTGGACTGAGTCTGGAGTAGAAACATCCAGAGCCACCGTGCACAGGCGTGTGCAGGAAATGGGCTACAGGTGCCGCATTCCCCAGGTCAAGCCACTTTTGAACCAGAAACAGCGGCAGAAGCGCCTGACCTGGGCTACAGAGAAGCAGCACTGGACTGTTGCTCAGTTTTGCATGTCATTCGGAAATCAAGGTGCCAGAGTCTGGAGGAAGACTGGGGAGAAGGAAATGCCAAAATGCCTGAAGTCCAGTGTCAAGTACCCACAGTCAGTGATGGTCTGGGGTGCCATGTCAGCTGCTGGTGTTGGTCCACTGGGTTTTATCAAGGGCAGGGTCAATGCAGCTAGCTATCAGGAGATTTTGGAGCACTTCATGCTTCCATCTGCTGAAAAGCTTTATGGAGATGAAGATTTCATTTTTCAGCACGACCTGGCACCTGCTCACAGTGCCAAAACCACTGGTAAATGGTTTACTGACCATGGTATTACTGTGCTCAATTGGCCTGCCAACTCTCCTGACCTGAACCCCATAGAGAATCTGTGGGATATTGTGAAGAGAAAGTTGAGAGACGCAAGACCCAACACTCTGGATGAGCTTAAGGCCGCTATCGAAGCATCCTGGGCCTCCATAACACCTCAGCAGTGCCACAGGCTGATTGCCTCCATGCCACGCCGCATTGAAGCAGTCATTTCTGCAAAAGGATTCCCGACCAAGTATTGACTATTGAGTGCATAACTGAACATAATTATTTGAAGGTTGACTTTTTTTTTTGCATTAAAAACACTTCTTTTATTGGTCGGATGAAATATGCTAATTTTTTGAGACAGGAATTTTGGGTTTTCATGAGCTGTATGCCAAAATCATCAGTATTAAAACAATAAAAGACCTGAAATATTTCAGTTGGTGTGCAATGAATCTAAAATATATGAAAGTTTAATTTTTATCATTACATTATGGAAAATAATGAACTTTATCACAATATGCTAATTTTTTGAGAAGGACCTGTATATCCTAATATTCTATATTGCTCAGTTCTATTCTGTTGTTTTGTATTCTAAATTGTTCTGTTCCATTATATGCTAGTTCTATTCCAATGGACCTGTGAATTCCTTCCCAACTACATGCGTGTCTATTTTATTGGTTTTAAAAAAAAAACTAATTGCAAGAGATTTAAAAAATATATATATTTTCTTTATAAATTTTCTTTATTTAAAAATTTACTTACAGAATTCAAAAGAGCCAGGGGTTCAGGAACAGCAAAATATTACATCAGATCATTTTAATTGAGGGGGAAAAAATTATATATAAAAATTAAACCAATAAATAAATGTGGAAATATTGAAATATGAATAAAAATAAATCCTCGCCACAAAACGTAAAATAATATTAATTAAAGATTACACAAAAAGTGAGCATACATTCAAAATTTTAGTAGCCTTTTTGTTACAGGAGTCAGACAAGGATTTAATATAGACCTTAACATCATCTTGAAAGTGAGAAAAATTGGGCGACTAATTGCGAGAGATTTTCACGCGCCCAACATCTGTGTTACGTCACTGTGCGAGTGTTTTGGAGGCGGTTACGTCATCCCGGTGACTGGGAGACCCGGTGATGTCACATTAAGCAGGGAAACCTCACGTGCCTCGGATGCGCCCTGCCGAATAATGAGCCCTAGTGATCCTCCAGCGATACTAAACATCATCTGATCTGATAACACACACACACACACACACACACACACACATACAAACAAACAACGGTCCACCGATACTGGAGGACGCGCGCGAAGTGAACCGTCTGATTTCTTAAAGGCGCAGTGACACCTGCATCCTCCTCGAGCGCCGCGTTTGTGCGTCACATCGAGGTTCCCCTCCTCACATCCCATGAACCGACACCGAACCAACCAGCAGAGCAGAAACCGGGAAAATACTCGACGTTTGACGGCGTTCGGCGGATGCACGCGAGCGGACGGTGACCGTTTGTGTGTGAGGTGTGTGTTGCGGGTTTTTCCTCGTCGCGTTCGGGTGGAGTCGAGCCACATACTGAAGTCTGACCACTGACACACTTCAGGTGGGTGTTAACACGCGTTCCTGTGCCTCGCCAGGTATTTGTGCTCGTTACGTAGATTCGAATGTTCTATTGCGTAATTTTTGGAACGTTTGAGTGCAACATTTGTAACAATTCCAACGTTCCTGACGTGACCGCGGGTTTATGGGCAACGGTTTCGCTTATTATCTCATGGTCAATACGAGCGATATAAACGCACTCATGTTGTAGATTTGGGATGAGGGATGATGTATGTATTGATGGATACATGGTTTTTTTGGGGAATGATGCTGGAATGACCAGAAGCGCGTGAGAGCGAAAGATGGACGCGCGCGAGTCTCTTGGGCGTTTGAGTCCATCGGCTGGAATTCCGCTTTTATAATCGAAATTATTATGATGAAGATTCAGATGTTCAGTGATGAGCTTCACGAGCTCTGTGATAATTCACGGAATGGCCTTGAATGGATGGATGGATGGAGGAATATCACGACCCTCGTGTGTTTTTGCTGATTCTAGATTTTGTCACATGTCGCCTAAAAATAACAAGCATTAAATATGAAAGCTAAATAGCTTTAATGGTTTATGATTTACTGTATTGAGATGAACCCACATGTTTCAGTGCAATTGTTGTTTTGGCCTTTATTCAGCACTGTATCATTATGAATGTATGTAGATGTACATGATGCACTGAGGGTTAAAAGGGCTGTTATGAAGCTCATGTTCTGGTGAGATTCACTTTACTGCTGTGTTGTGATTTATTTGTGAAAATAATACAAATGAACCTCTATAATTCTTAGCTGCTCCTCTGACCTGTTTTGACAGGTGTTATTGGAGCTGTTATATCACAACGTTGGGAAATGTGATTGTTTAACCCAGAAAAAAACATTTCACAGAATGGGAAGCCTGGAAATATCAGGGAAGCGTAAAATGACGGTGATTTATTCTACTGTCTATTCTATTTCTGTCAGTGAGCTTTTTTTATTTGATCAAAAATACAGTAAAAATAGTCATATTGTGAAATATTATTACGTTTTAAAACAGCTGTTTTCTATGTGAATATATAGTAAAGTGTAATTTATTCTTGTGATCAAAGCTGAATTTTCAGCATCATTACTCCAGTCTTCAGTGTCACATGATCCTTCAGAAATCACTATAATATGATGATTTAATGCTCAAGAAACATTTATGATTATTATCAATGTTGAAAACAGTTGTGCTGATTCAGATTTTTGTGGAAACCATGATATTTAAAAAAAAATTACATTCCATTCAAGCTTGAATGGAATTAAAAGAATAATAAATCAACGATCAGAGAACAAGTAAACAACTCTTACAGTAAAGTACTGTTTACATTTAAATTAAAGTCACAAAAATTGACTTTATTCTGAATTATTTATCCATGCACATCATGTGCCTCATAATCTTTCATCTTCACTTCCCCTCCCTCTTATAACTTCTCTTCTCTGATGACGAGGGCGGGGCTATAACCTGTCACTCACATGAGATCCACCAATAGCAAACCACAACCATCCAATCAATTCCTCACGGACAAAATCAAGCCCCGCCCACATTTGTTCTTGTTCCAGAAGCCGGCTGCATAAACTGTTAAGACTAGTTTTACAAGTTATTCATCACATTTTTTCTCTAAGACTGTCCATAACTGTTTTAAGTCACATAAAAGCGTAGTCAACGTGCCGCTTGACTAACCGCTAGATGGTCTACTAGTACTGAAGACATACTGTAGTCTTAAAGGGTTAGTTCACACAATAATGAAAATTATCCCATCATTTACTCATCCTCAAGCCATCCTACACTGATAAAAAGTATTTTGAGTTGAAGTGAATACTTCAGGAAAAAACAATGTTATTTACATGAAAAAGTTAGTTCAGGCAAGAATTAAAAAAACTAAGTAAATTCTATATCAAGCGTGTAAACATAAATGTATGAAAACATAAATATCAACGTTATAAAATTAAGTAAAATTACTCAACTTTTCTGATACTGGTGTTCCCATCATACACTGGGCCTTGAGTAATTAATGAGGTTGATTTTTTTTTTTTTTTACTGTTTTCCAGCTGTATTTAAACTGTTTTAATCTTTGCTTTTGTTGTTAGGATTAGTGAATTGCCATTTTGTGACATTTGGAGTTCATTTTCTACTCAAAATGACACATTCAAACACAAAAACGATCCATAAAATGTTACATTGTGTATTGTCTACCAAGTATTGAGGTCTCTGCGTTAACATCATGCGTTCTGATAAGTAGATATGGTGTCTCACACAATATCTATCGTATTAATTACTTAGATGTTTCTAAGTAAAGCATACGTTTTAAACATGTGGTTTAATTCGATGTTATATTGTTGTTGTAGTGAAATGTATTGCAAAGTAAACTTCCAACTAAATAGATATTACTCAACCTTTTACTAGCCAAGTTAAAATTACTTCTTTTCTTTGTTACTTTCACTTAATTTAGTTAAGTAGAGTTTACTTAATTCCATATGTGAAATTTACTTAAAAAATATTTGTGCAAAAACTTGCCAAAGAAAAATTAAGTAAATTTTACTTATTGATTTTTTTTCAGTGTAGGTGTTTATATCTTTCTTCTTTCAGCTAAATTCAATCAGAGTTATATTAAAAATATCCTGGCTCTTCCCAGCTTTATAATGGGGGTGAATGGTACCTAAGATTTTGAAGGCCAAAAAAAGCGCATCCATACGACTCCAGGGGTTAATAAAGGCTTTCTGAAGCGAAAATATCTATATTTACACTAACTCTTTAACATAATGGCTTTGTTAATGCCGTTTCACTCATCACAATAGGGAAGACGGTCCTTCTTTTTCATTCATGCAAGATCCCGTATTCCCATTCTGTTGATAATGAGGGGGTTTGTGACTGTCATGTGATCTGTGTGCAGGACTCAATCATGAAGGACGGCATGGCCAATAACAGCACCGCCAGCATCTCTCAGGCCCGGAAAGCCGTGGAGCAGCTGAAGATGGAGGCCTGCATGGACCGGATAAAGGTCTTTACTTTAAACTAAACTGACCTCAGTTCTACATGTTCACGGTTTTATTGCTTTGCGAATGATTGAAAGACTTGCTTTGTAAGATGGAATCTGGAAAACCGGGGAAAAAATACAACTAAAGAATCTTTTATAGATTTTGTCATGTTGTACAGAACGCTTTGGGATTTTTATAAGCTGAATATTATTAAATGTTTGAGTAATTTATGTCTTGAAGCTGGTATGCAATAAACACAAACCAATTGTGAACGATCGATCAGTGAAAAAAAGCACAACTTTCTTTTTAATTGACGTCATTGAAACATCTTATTTTTCACTGACGCTTTTCATCATCCAATTATTTAATGATGGACAAAATATTTTTTTCTTTTTCTTTTTTTTTTTTGTAAATACCCTGTTTCAAATGAAAATACGTCAAATTAAAGGGAAAAAAAAGGAAAAACTCTCAAAAGATATTTAGGCCTAAACTAAAGATTTATGCATTTGAATTTGCATATAAAATTCCCATGCATTTGGATTACACAGTTTCAACATACACAAACTAATAAACTTAATGCGATTTGTGTTTTTCAGTCATACAGAAATTAAACAGGAAAGATTTCTACACTAATAAAACTATTTGCATCTATTTGATTTTATTTAAAAATCATATATTTTTACTGTGCATCTATTTCAAATTGTTTAGAATCCGCATAAAATAATGACATTTATTCAGTTAAACAGTGTGAACATGGTTAAGATATGGCGTGCTGTGGATCAAGTAATATTCAATTAGTTAAAATGTGTGAGATTGAAACAAATCAGATTGATTGATATAAATATATAAACTTGGTTATTGTGTGTTTTAAACGCGGTTTAATTTCTGTATGACAGACAAATGTTCTTCATGGAAATTTTATATGCACCTCAAATACTACCGAAATATTTTTTGAGTGCACTTAATGTTTCACGTTGACTGTTAAGTGGCCAGAAACAGTGATTGTTTTCAACAGATAGTCCCGCCCCCAGACTCGTGTGATTGGTTGAGTCAGAAGTTGATGTGTCAATGTTTGAAAGCATCACAGAGACTCAACACAAACTATTTGAACTCATCTAGTGTCTCTTCATCAATCATCCCCCTAAAACAGTCATATTAACAGTGCAGATTTATTTAATGAAGATAGAACAAGTAACAAACATAGCATAGCATACAGTACATAACAAAGTGTGGCATTATTGGTAACAGGGGATCCGAAAATTACATCATAATATTTTAAACATGTTAATGACTTTTTGTTTTTTTATAGTTTCAGAGAAGACATAAAACAAACAAATTTTACTATAAACACCTTAAAGATTGGGAATAAGTTTACATACTTTTGTTTCTGTATATACAATTTTGCGGCAGGATAAATAAATTAACAATGTATTCAAGACCTCTGTTAAAATTGCTTTCATAATACACAATAATATCCTTTAATGTAAAACAGTATTTAATCTTTACTAAATTAAAGATAAATCCTGCCAATTCACCCTTCGCTAAACCACGCCCGAAAACCGCCACTGGCCAATCGTGTCTTAGCAACCGTAACTAGGCACGGGAGGTCTGCAAGCTTTCGAGCGAGGGAAACATGCCGAAGCGTTGTGCGTATGGATTGTGCAAATCTGATACCCGGAATCCTAAAAGTTTGGAATTTTTTTCCTTCCCGAAAATCTAAAAGCCAATGGGAGAAATGATGTGTGTGGATCAAGCAGTGTGTGAGACGCCATTCACAACTACATGTCCACAGCATTAACAAAAACACCTATTGCTTGGAAATAATGATGGTTCTTTGTTCATAATGCATATATTTTAACGTAAAATAAGACGATTAAAGAGACGGAGGCTCACTTACATACTTTAAAATATATTTCAGCATTTTGTTAATCGACGGCCTACTACCCCTGACTAACTTTAACCCAATCCGATCGCGGCTCTCTCGGTGTTAGTTATTCCACAAGATTTATGGATAAACTGTTTGATTCATAATTATTAGATTATGTTCACATTTCACTTACCCTGCTGT
>JAVALU010000408.1:32500-44190 GCA_030770095.1 Gila robusta
AATCATTCACAATAACACCAGACACGTGAATGAAGAAAGTAAACGGAGTTTGTTCTGATTTCATGTGACTGTAAGTTAGTACAAGTCATGATTGTGTGTGTGAAGTGTCTTATTCTTTCTGTCCACTTTCTCATGTCATAAACTAACATTCCCAGATTCCCAAAGTGATCAATATAAAGCTTCTTGTCATGTGAGGCGTCTCATGCGCTCGTCTCGGGGCGTCCCGTTCCAGTCTCACTCAACAACACAGCAAACACACACACGTCTTCATTCAGTCCGTCGTGTTGAGTTTGAGGGAAGTTAACTAAAGTTGTTTGTAGGGGTGTAACGATTCCCTCATGTCACGATTCAATACATATCACGATACTGAACTCACGATACGATATTATTGCGATACTCCAAGACATATGATAAAAGGTTAACAAAAAAAATGTACTGTTGATAAAAATCCTAAATTTGGTTTTACATTGTGTGTGTAAATGAATAGGCTTGGACTTGGTGCTGGAAACCCAATGCACAGAACAATAGAGACACCAGAATAACAATATTCATGATTCTGAAGCTGAAAATACAGAATTATTTTAGATGAATATGCTTCTATTCTGTTACTATATATTTAAAATAATGTAGGCCACTTTGTACTGGTAATATCAGACATTTGGCATTATCAGGACACACAAATATTCCTCCATTGCATTATTATACATTATATTCAACATTATATATAGTAATGTAGTACTGACACTAAAACTCTGAAAACTAGAATTTTTTCTCACACAGTAATTTTTATTTTGGGTGAACTATCCACGACACATATTGTTGCATTTTTGTATTGCGATATATTGTGACACCCCTAGTGGTTTGATTGAACTATATCAGCAATAGGACTAGTGGAGTAATGATGCTGAAAATTCAGCTTTGATCACAGTAATAAATGACAGTTTAAAATAAAGTGCAATAGAATACAGTTCTTTTAAATTGTTTGACAATATGAGTGTTTTTACTGTAGTGTTGATGAAATAAATGCAGAAGGACGAGAGCGAGTGGCGGCCAGTTCGTCTCTTTAATGAATTCCTCAGTCACACAGTGGAATGTGTTCTGTGTTAATTACTGTGTCTCTTCATCAGCGGCTCGTGTGCTGTAATTACAGACTCGACAGTAAAACCCAGAGCGGCCGCAGCTCACACTTCTCCTGCTGAACACACTCCTGCTGAACACACTCCTGCTGAACACACTCCTCTTGTACACACTCCTGCTGAACACACTCCTGCTGAACACACTCCTCCTGTACACACTCCTGCTGAACACACTCCTGCTGAACACACTCCTCTTGTACACACTCCTGCTGAACACACTCCTCCTGTACACACTCCTGCTGAACACACTCCTCCTGTACACACTCCTCTTGTACACACTCCTGCTGAACACACTCCTGCTGAACACACTCCTGCTGAACACACTCCTGCTGAACACACTCCTGCTGAACACACTCCTCCTGTACACACTCCTGCTGAACACACTCCTGCTGAACACACTCCTCCCGTACACACTCCTCCCGTACACACTCCTGCTGAACACACTCCTGCTGAACACACTCCTCCCGTACACACTCCTCCTGTACACACTCCTGCTGAACACACTCCTCCCGAACACACTCCTGCTGAACACACTCCTGCTGTACACACTCCTCCCGAACACACTCCTGCTGTACACACTCCTCCCGTACACACTCCTCCCGTACATACTCCTGCTGAACACACTCCTGCTGTACACACTCCTCCTGTACACACTCCTGCTGTACACACTCCTCCCGTACACACTCCTGCTGTACACACTCCTGCTGAACACACTCCTCCTGTACACTCTCCTGCTGAACACACTCCTCCTGTACACTCTCCTGCTGAACACACTCCTCCTGTACACTCTCCTGCTGAACACACTCCTGCTGAACACACTCCTGCTGAACACACTCCTGCTGAACACACTCCTCTTGTACACACTCCTGCTGAACACACTCCTGCTGAACACACTCCTCCTGTACACACTCCTGCTGAACACACTCCTGCTGAACACACTCCTCTTGTACACACTCCTGCTGAACACACTCCTCTGTACACACTCCTGCTGAACACACTCCTCCTGTACACACTCCTCTTGTACACACTCCTGCTGAACACACTCCTGCTGAACACACTCCTGCTGAACACACTCCTGCTGAACACACTCCTGCTGAACACACTCCTCCTGTACACACTCCTGCTGAACACACTCCTGCTGAACACACTCCTCCCGTACACACTCCTCCCGTACACACTCCTGCTGAACACACTCCTGCTGAACACACTCCTCCGTACACACTCCTCTGTACACACTCCTGCTGAACACACTCCTCCCGAACACACTCCTGCTGAACACACTCCTCCCGTACACACTCCTCCCGAACACACTCCTGCTGAACACACTCCTCCTGTACACACTCCTGCTGAACACACTCCTGCTGAACACACTCCTGCTGAACACACTCCTCCTGTACACACTCCTGCTGAACACACTCCTCCTGTACACTCTCCTGCTGAACACACTCCTCCTGTACACACTCCTCCTGTACACTCTCCTGCTGAACACACTCCTGCTGAACACACTCCTGCTGAACACACTCCTGTACACACTCCTGCTGTACACACTCCTCCTGTACACACTCCTCCTGTACACACTCCTGCTGTACACACTCCTCCTGTACACACTCCTGCTGTACACACTCCTCCCGTACACACTCCTCCCGTACATACTCCTGCTGAACACACTCCTGCTGTACACACTCCTCCTGTACACACTCCTGCTGAACACACTCCTGCTGTACACACTCCTCCCGTACACACTCCTCCCGTACACACTCCTGCTGAACACACTCCTGTACACACTCCTGCTGTACACACTCCTCCTGTACACACTCCTCCTGTACACACTCCTGCTGTACACACTCCTCCTGTACACACTCCTGCTGTACACACTCCTCCCGTACACACTCCTCCCGTACATACTCCTGCTGAACACACTCCTGCTGTACACACTCCTCCTGTACACACTCCTGCTGAACACACTCCTGCTGTACACACTCCTCCCGTACACACTCCTCCCGTACACACTCCTCCCGTACACACTCCTCCCGTACATACTCCTGCTGTACACACTCCTCCTGTACACACTCCTGCTGAACACACTCCTGCTGTACACACTCCTCCCGTACACACTCCTCCCGTACACACTCCTCCCGTACATACTCCTGCTGTACACACTCCTCCCGTACACACTCCTCCTGTACACACTCCTGCTGTACACACTCCTCCCGTACACACTCCTCCCGTACACACTCCTCCCGTACACACTCCTGCTGAACACACTCCTGCTGTACACACTCCTGCTGAACACACTCCTGCTGTACACACTCCTCCCGTACACACTCCTCCCGTACACACTCCTCCCGTACACACTCCTCCCGTACATACTCCTGCTGTACACACTCCTCCCGTACATACTCCTGCTGTACACACTCCTCCCGTACACACTCCTGCTGAACACACTCCTGCTGTACACACTCCTCCCGTACATACTCCTGCTGAACACACTCCTCCTGTACACACTCCTGCTGAACACACTCCTGCTGTACACACTCCTCCGTACACACTCCTCCCGTACACACTCCTCCCGTACACACTCCTCCCGTACATACTCCTGCTGTACACACTCCTCCCGTACACACTCCTCCTGTACACACTCCTGCTGTACACACTCCTCCCGTACACACTCCTGCTGTACACACTCCTCCTGTACACACTCCTGCTGTACACACTCCTCCCGTACACACTCCTCCCGTACATACTCCTGCTGTACACACTCCTCCCGTACACACTCCTCCCGTACACACTCCTCCCGTACACACTCCTCCCATACACACTCCTGCTGAACACACTCCTCCCGTACACACTCCTCCTGTGTACAAACTCTCATGTTTCATATTTTTGTGGAAATTGTGATACATTTTATTTTTCAAGATCCTTTGATGAATAGAAAGTTAAAAAGTACAGAATTTATTTGAAATAGAATCTTTTGTAACATTATAAATGACTTTACTGTCTTTTTGATCAAATAAACGCAGCCTTGGTGAGCAGAAGAGACTTCTTTTAAAAACATTTTAAAAAATGTATTCTAACATTTTGACCCGTTGTGTATATTAGGGATTAGGGATTTTTTTTTAATTTTACATTTTTATGATTTAATTAATTTATTATCTTTTCATCAACTGGCAAACCTCCTGAGTTTAGGAAACCCTGCCTTATATAATAGTACTGTGTTATTTCGACTTTTTATGGTACATTGATATTAGTTTTCCACTGCACTCCAGGAGCGAGAAGAAGGGAAATGTAGTTTGTTTGTTGAGTGTGATGTGTGTTTGTTGCACCATCTGGCTGTGAGCGTCACACACACCTCTGAAACACACCGCTTCCCCTTCGACAGCTGCGTCTCTCATCATCATCATCATCATCTTCATCATCATCATCTGCTCTCACATCGATCAGGTTCTGCTGATAAACACATTTCTGGGTTTTAAGACACTTAATGATTTGAATGTACTCAAACTATTTACATTTACATTTAATCATTTTATCCAAAGCAACTTACACATGAGAACAATAGAAGCATTCAACTAACAATAGGACAACAATATGTAAGTGCTATGACCCTTCCCAGTTTAGTCAAACTAAAGTAAGTAATAAGTAAAAAAAAAAAAAGTTTTAATAGGTATAGAATAGAATTGAAAAGAAAGTGTTCATATTAATGGATCAAATGAGAATAAAATTTTAACTGAATTGAACTGTATGATGACACTATTGTCTTCTGCAATATAGCTAAATCGACTTTGTTTCATAATTGATTGACTTTGCAACATCGACACAGTTATCTCTAGAACCAATTGTTTCATAATTGATGAACTTTACAGTAATTGAACTGAACTGAATCAATATTGGACTGACTCGGTTAATAATGACACTATTTTCGTCTGTAGAATTTGTTTCATAATTCATGAACTTTACAGTTATTGAACTGAACTGAATCAATACTGAACTGAGCTGAATTATTATACTATTGTCTTTTAGAGCTTCTGTACAACAGAATTTAAATTTGTCTTATATTTGATGACGTTTGCATCATTGAAGCAGTTATTTTCTGTTTATTACTGTGAAGCTGCTTTGAATCAGTCTGTAGGCTATTGTTGTAGAAAGCGCTTGACTTGACAAAATGAGTTAATAAATATGTATACCATTTCAATTCCAGGTTTGTTGGCCATGTTATAGTTTCATTTCCCTCAGATAAGTTCAGTGTTTTTACAAGGTTTCAAATGAACTGACCTTCAAAGAGCCAAAAGAACCATAAACACGTGGCCACTTACTTTATTATAACGTTAGTGAAATACCTGTAAAACATTACTGATATATTTTTGTATTACTGATAAATTACTGTATGCTGAGCTAAAAATCATTTACCTTGATATTTCAGCCATCATGTAGTGTGTGTTTTCTGCTGGTTAGAATCGCGCATAGATCGCTCATTTTAATTGGTTCTTTTTAACGGTCAAACGGGGTGGTTTGAAATGATTCATGATTCAATTTGATTCATTCGGACAATTCACTCAAGCACTGAATCATTTTCAAGGGTTTCTCACACCTAAAACAAAAACGCTACGAAAAAGCTAATTTTCCAGTGTAGGAAAGTAAACAAATCTTGCAAGTCAGTGAGTAATGATCTGTTACACAACATATATCTTAAGTGTGTAAATATTAATACAATTTTTTTTTTTTTTTTGTGAACAAAACACGCGAAGATATCGCAATGCAAGATCGTTATTTGTATTCCTGAACGCTTGAAACAATTGAGTTTTGGTCAACAACAAATAATGTACTTTTAAGTATTCTGTTTAATTCGATTTTTTAGTTCGAGCTTGTTGCGTTTTTGTGTAATAAAAAGATCCCATTGCGCCACCTAGCGTTCAACTAGCGGTATTGCCAGCAAATCAGATTAAAAATATATACATATTTAATAACTTTTCTCAATTATTTTTTAATACCAATGGGATGGATGGATATTTCAGAGTGCTGTTTTTTTTTTAAGTGAAACATTGTTGAATAATATAAATAATGAATAAACGAACTTAAAAAGAAATTAATAGTTTTATCTGACTTTTTGATATCAGAAAGAGCCCATTTGTTTTATTCTACAGAGGATCTAGAAACAGCGGTGAAACATTATGGACTGTGATAAATGTCATGTTTTGGCATGTTTATGCAGCGTGACATTTGCAGACTAAAATCGTCCTCTTTCAAACTTGTTTTTTGGTCTTTGCAGAGATTGTCCAGCCGTCAGATACACTGTTTTCTCTGTCAGGTTTCTGGAAATGAAAGTGTCCGTCGGCTGTTCATTCTCCTGTAATGCTGATCCCTTCATGTGGTTTATTAGACAGATCTACATGCTGAATGCTGAATACATATTCATATTCCATGTGTGTCCGCTGAACTACAGTGTCCTGGATCAGAGCATTGTAATATGATGTGGGGAAAAACATAATAATAACAACAACAACACAACAACAAATATTATTATTAATAATATAGCAATTGTTTAAATATAAATATGTGTAATGTGTATTATTATGATGTATTTAATAACATTAATAATTATAAAATAACTATGATGTTGATTCTTCTTCTTGATGGTTGTTGTTATTGTTTATTTGTTTTAATATTCATTATCATGAGGATTTTAATAATATACTAGTAATTATTTCCATTTAAATAGTTTTATTATTTTTTAATACTAAATATTAATTAACATGTATCATATTTGTTATTATAATAGACAATAGATGATAATATTTATTATTATAATGGATTTAATAATAATAAAATAACTATGATGGTGATTCTTGATGTTGTTGTTATTATTTATTTATAATGTTTAATTGTTATCATAATGGCTTTATTAATAATAATACTTGTTATTATTATTATTATTATTTATAATACCAAATATGAATAAACATGTATAATACTTATTATTAATTATATAATATATTATATTATAATAAATAATAAAAATATTATAATAATAATGATGATTTATAATGTATTATAATATTTTTATAAATGCTTCAATAATAATCTAAAAATGTATTATATATTATAATGGTTTTATAATAAAAATATTAATTTTAATTGGTGTAAAACAATATAAAAATATATAAAACATTATATTAATAGTGGATTATTAAAAATAAACAATAAATAATAATTATATAATATTATGTATATAAAAAATAATAATAATAAAATAAATATAATAAGTATTATACATGTTAATATTCATATTAGGTATTATACATAATAATAATAATAATAACAAGTATAAATATTAAAAATAAAGCCATTATGATAACAATTAAACATTAATAAGTAAAAAAAACTAACAACATTCAGGAATCACCTATCATAGATTATTTTATAATTAATTATTAATCCAATATTTAATAATAAATATTATAAATCAAATTGTCAATTAATAAAACAACAATATGAAACATGTTAAATTAATATTTAGTATATAAAAAATATAATAAAACTATTTAAAATGAAATAATTACTAGATATATTATAAATCCATTCATGATAATGATAATAAAACAAATAAACCATAACAACAACCATCAAGAAAAGATCAACAACAAGTTATATTTATAATTTATAATGTTATTAAATACATCAAAATAATACTCATAACAAATTTATAATTTAAACAATATGCTAATTTTATTAATAATAATCATTGTAGTTGCAGTTGTTGGTGTTATTAATGTTTTTTTCTCCCCCCACATCATATTACCAATGCTCTGATCAGGACACTGTAGATAGTCAGCGGACAACACATGAAATATGAAATAATGTATTCAGCATTCAGCAGGTAATCATCCTAATAAACCACAGAAGGATCATGCATACAGGAGAATGAACACCGACGGACACTTTCATTTCCAAAACCTGACAGGAAAACAGATAACTGACGTGCTGGACAATCACATGCAAAGACCAAAAAACAAGTTATGAAAGAGGACGATATTAGACTGCAAATGTCACGCTGCATACACATGCCAAAACAGACATATAATCACAGTCCATAATGGATCACCGCAGTTTCTAGATCCTCTGTAGACTAAAACAAATGGGTCAATTCTATATCAAAAAGTCAGAATAAAACATTAATATTCTTTTAAAGTCGTTTATTCATTATTAATATTATTCAACAATGTTTCACTTAAAAAAAAAAACATCACTCTGAAATATCCATCCATCCCATTGGGAATTAAAAAATAATTGTGAAAAGTTATATAAATAAGTAATATATTTTTAATCATAATATGCTGGCAAAACCGCTAGTTAACGCTAGGTGGCGCAATGGTATCTTTTAATTCACAAAAACGCAACAAGCTCGAACTAAAAATCGAATTAAACAGAATACTTAAAAGTACATTAATTTGTTGATTGACCAAAACTCAATTGTTTCAAGCGTTCAGGAATACAAATAACGATCTTGCATTGCGATAACTTCGCGTGTATTATGTTCACAAAAAAAAAAAAAAAATTGATTAATAATATACACACTTAAGATATATGTAGTGAAACAAGATCAAAACTCACTGTACTTTGCAAGATTTGTTTACTATCCAACACTGAAAAATATAGCATTTATACGTACGTTTTTTGTTTAGGTGTGAGAAACCCTTGAAAAAGATTCAAGTTCCTTGAGTGAATGTGTCCGAATTGAATCAAATTGAAACAAGTAATCATTTCAAACCAACCCCGTTTTATGACCGTTAAAAAAGAAACCAATTAAAAATGAGCGATCAATGCTGCGATTCTAACCATCAGAAAACACACACTACATGATTGGCATGAAATATCAAGGTAAAATGAAATTTAGCTCAGCATACAGTAAATTTATCATTAATAACAAAAATATATCCGTAATGTTTGTCAGGGAGTTTCAGGTATTTCCCTAAACTTATAATAAAGTAAGTGGCCAAGTGTTTATGGTACTTTTGGCTCTATTGAAGGTCACTTCATTTGAAACCTTGTAAAAACACGAACTTATCTGAGGGAAAAGAAAGAACTATAACAATGGCCAACAAACCTGGAATGAAATGGTATACATATATAATTAACTCAATTTGTCAAGTCAAACGCTATCTACACAATATCCTAACAGACATGATTCAAAGCAGCTTCACAGTAATAAACATGAAAAAAACTGCTTTACAATGATGCAAACGACATCAAATAAAAACAAATTTAACATTCGTGAACAGAAGCTCTAAAAGACAATAGACAATAATTCAGCTCCAGTTCAGTATTGAATTCCTTTCAGTTCAATAACTGTAAAGTATTATGAAACAATTAAAACAAAATTCTACAGACGAAAATAGTTGACATTATTAACCGAGTCAGTCCAATAATGATTCATTCAGTTCAATTACTGAAAAGTTTCATCAATTATGAAACAATTAGGTTCTAGAGATAACTGATGTCGAAGTTGCAAAGTCAATCAATTATAAAACAAAGTCGATTTAGCTATATTGCAGAAGACAATATGTGTCATCATACATTCAATTCAGTTAAAATTTTATTCTCATTTGAACCATATAAATGAACACTTTCTTTTCAATTCTATTCTAATACCTATTAAAACATTTTTTTTTTTTAACATATTACTTACTTTAGTTTGACTAAACTGGGAAGTGTCAATAGCACATACATATTGTTGTCCTATTGTTATTTAATGCTTCTAATGTTCTCATGTGTAAGTTGCTTAGGATAAAAATGATTAAATGTAAATTAAATAGTTTAGTACATCAAATCACTTAAGTGTCTTAAAACCCAAAAATGTTTAATCATCAGAACCTGATCGATTGTTAGATGCAGATGATGATGATGAAGATGATGATGATGATGATAATAGAGACGCAGCTGTCGAAGGGTTAATCGTTGTGTATCAGAGTGTTGTGACGCTCACAAGCCAGATGGTGCAACAAACACACATCACACTACAACAAACAAACTACATTTCCCTTCTTCTCGCTCCTGGAGTGCAGTGGAAAACTAATATCAATGTACCATAAAAAGTCAAATAACACAGTACTATTATAATAAAGGCATGGTTTCCTAAACTCAGAGGTTTGCCATTTGATGAAAATATAAAAAATAATTAAAACAAAAAAATGTAAAAATAAAAAAAAAATCCCTAATCCCTAAATATACACAACGGTCAAAATGTATAATACATTATTTTAAAATGTTTTAAAAGAAGTCTCTTCTAGCTACTCAAGGCAGCTATTATTTGATCAAAAAGACAGAAAAGTCATTATAATATTAACAAAATATTCAATATCAAATAAAATCCTGTACATTTATTAACTTTTCTATCAATCAAATGGATCTTGAAAAATAAAAGTATCACAATATTCCACAAAAATATGAAACATGAGAGTTTGTACACAGGATGAGTGTTGTACGGAGGAGTGAGTTCATCAGGAGTGTGTATATTGGGAGGATGTTACGGGATGATTGTGTACTGAGATGGAGTTGTGTAACTGAGGAGAGTGTACAGCATGATTAATTACGGGAGTGAGTGTTGAACGTGAGGAGTGTGTACAGCATGAGGTAGTACAGGAGGAGTGTAGTACAGCAGGAGTGTGTACGGGAGGATTAGTGATTACTGCCAGGAGTAGAGTAAACAGGAGGGGTGTGTATCGGGAGGAGTGTGGTACCTCAAGGAGTATGTACGGTTGTAGTGTGTACGGAGGAGTGTAGAACGAGAGAGGTGAGTGTACGGTAGGAGTGTGTTACAGCCATTCGAGGAGGTTGTTTTCAGCCAGGAGTGATGTACAGGTAGGGATGTGTTCAGCAGGAGTAGATTGAACGGTAGGAGGTGGTGAACAGCAGGAGTTGAGGTATCAGCAGGAGAGTTTGACGGGATGTGAAGTTAGTTACAGCATGAGTAATGATACGGGAGGTGATATGGTGTCCAGCAGGAGTCAGTAAACGGGAGGAGTGTTGTACGGGAGGAGTGTGAACGTGGAGGAGAGTGTGTACAGTGGAGGAGTGGTTTACAGTCGAGGAGAGTGTATCAGCAGGAGTGTGTACAGCAGGAGTGTGTATACAGCCGGAGTTGTGTACGGAGGAGAAGTGTAGACGGGAGAGCGAGTGAACGGGAGTGAGTATGTGTACACGTCATGGAGAGTAGATACAGGTAGGATGTGTGTACGTGAGGTAGTGTGTAACAGCAGAATTATGTACGGGAGGAGTGTGTAAACGGGAGAGGAGAGTGTACGGTGAGTAGTGATGTGTACCGCAGGAGATGAGTTCAGCAGGTAGGTGGTACCCGAGGATGAGTGAAGTACAGCAGAGTATGTACGGGAGGAGATGAAACGGGTAGGAGATGTGAACGGGAGAAGAGTTGAACGGAGGAGTAGAGAACACAGGAGAGTTACCCATTGAGAGTGGTACAGGAGTAGTGTTGTACAGCAGGAGTGTGTTCAAGCTGGAGTATGTACGTTAGGAGAGTGAACTTGAGATTGTGTACAGCAG
>JAVALU010000409.1:0-77683 GCA_030770095.1 Gila robusta
TAGTAGACGTAAAGAAAACAAAACAAGACACGTCATAATTCAGTTCACTCAGAGATTGCATCGAGATGCGCTGTGGAGAATGACCAAGGATCACGCGATCTGCAAAAAGCTTCATATCAGCTTCATCGAAGACCTCTGCAAACGCCTGAGGCCTAAAATAAAGTTGCTGGAAGCAAGAGATGCTGGAAAGCGTTCGTACTTCAGAGGTGGTGCTGGATACATTAACAGACAGAGATTCACTTAGGAGCACACAAGGTAACGTTATAGGATCAGGCACTTTGTTGTTCTGTGTTGTTTAAGGCCTTTTGACTTTAAGATCATTTTGGATGGTTTAGTCTACATTTAATACATACTGAAGGGACATTGCCTGTTTGGGCTTTCTTTTATCGATTCTCTTCAAAGCATAGTCTGTTGGACATTAATATCTACTGATGGTTGTTTGTTCTTTGTTATGATTTTTTTTTTTTTTTTTCGTAGGTTTCACTTAATCCTAGGGGCTTAAGAGAGAACACTAAGAGGACATCAATATTTCTGTTTTGTAAGGGCGAAAAAGCACACTTTATTTTGTTGCAAGAAACACACTCTAATCCAAAGGATGAAAAGTTTTGGGTAAACCAGTGGGGTGACAAATGTATCTTTGATCATGGGTCTATAGATCAGCGGGTTTGGCCATCTTGTTCTGTAACTCACCTGGTAAAATAGTGACGTCTAGATTTAGTAATAATGGTCACTGGCTAATTTGTGTTCTGAAAATGGATGATCATTATTTTATTCTGGTCAATGTTTATGGGTTCAATAATTTAATTCACAACAGACAGTTGATTTCAGATGTTTCTAATGTCATAGTAAACCTTGCTATTATAGTTACGGGGGGTGACTTTAACATGGTTTAGTGATGAATGGCTTGATAGATGTCCATCCAGATGTAATCACAGTTTTTACAACCCTGTTTTAACTGATCTTTGTCGCAATTACAATTTATTGGATCCCTGGAAATTTAAATATCCTACACTACAATGTTAGACATTTCAAGGCCGTTTTACTGTAGTTAAAGGATTAGTTCACCTCAAAATGAAAATTTCCTAATAATTTAGTCACCCCAATGCCATCCAAGATATTTCTGGAATATCTGGAACATTTCTGGATTTTTCTTTGAATAAATAGACTTCAATGGCAACCAACGTTTTGAAGTCCAAATCAATGCAGTTTCAAAGGTCTTTGAAGTGCTTCAGGATCGTTCACGATTGCAGCTGAGGAGGAGGGTCTTATAGCGAAACGATAGGTCAGTTAAAAAAAAAAAAAAAAAAAAAAAAAAAAAAATATATATATATATATATATATATATATATATATATATACTTTTTAACTTCAATTGTTTAGATTGAGCTGATCTGAAACTCACCGGGAACTCGTCGTCATCACGTTGAAAAGGTCACGCTCGAAAAAAAGGTTTAGGTTTTAAAAGATTTAACCACACAGGATACGCACACGCAAGGACCATTTTAAACAATAATATGACACAAATACATAAATATGTCATTCAACATACAATACAATTTGAACTATCCTCCTTCGCACGGTCGCTTTGTAAACAGTGGGGCGGTATTTGCGCCGGCGACATCGAGCGTGACCTTTTAACGTGATGACGTAGTTCCCGGCGCGTTGCAGTTCAGCTCAATCCGAACAATTGTAGTTAAAAAGTGTATATATTATATATATATATATATATATATTTTTTTTTTTTTTTTAAATGACCTATCGTTTCACTAGATAAGCTCCTCAGCTGCGATCGTGCACAGACCGTTGAAGCACTTCAAAGACCTTTGAAACTGCATTGATTTGGACTTTGAAACGTTGGTTGCCACTGAAGTCCATTATTCAAAGAAAAATCCAGAAATGTTTTCCTCAAAAAACGTATTTTGACAGGAACGAAAGACATGGATATCTTGGATGGCATTGGGGTGAGTAAATTATTATGAAATTTTAATTTTGAGGTGAACTAATCCTTTAAGATGTACAGTACCATTACCGTATTTCAGTTTTACAGTATCTACATGGTACTGTAATTGTGTAATACAGTGCATTACTGTAAAAACCAAGCTAATTAGTAATACTTCAGAGATCCCAGTTCCAACACTATATAAAACAGAGAGAGAGAGAGAGAGAGAGAAATCCATATTAGTGTTAAATTATTTTGAATCTCCTTTTTTTACATTTTTATTATTATTTTTACTATAACTTCAGAATATATATTTGTAAACAGCTTTTTGTCAATAATATATTCAAACATTTCAGCTGTACTAAATTAAATTATAGCCAGATTAAATTTTAATACTTACATATCCTAAATTCTGAATGCAGAGATCCATAGAGAGAAAGAATGAAATCGATGTTTTAGCCCATTTCAGCTTGTCTGCAATGAAGAGGTTCCTGTTTGAGACAAATACACAAGAAATCACTGAGTGATGATCGTTCTCCTTCCTACAGTAGTGAACCCACCTGTGCGCTGATATTAGGACCTTCCTGGTCAGGTGAGACTGCAATGGTAGAGCCTTCTGCCTAATAAAATATCAAAATAATGCAAAAATATAAACTTAAGTTGTTTAGAATGCTAGATTTGGTATGAATGAATTATTGAGAGTTTTTCTGCCGTGCTTACCTGGATACATTTAATCTGGTGAGACTGAACATTGAAAATGGTCCATCTTCTGAATGGTTCATTTGCTATGTAATAAATATAATGTTAGACATGATGCAAATGTCACTTATTTGATATAAAGCCAATTTTATAGAGATTTTACAATATATTGTAATGTGAGCACCAGTTGCTCCAAAGCTTTTATCACACATTGTTAATCATTTCTGCAAACTAATGTCAAAATATATCAAAAATATGATTTCAAGTTCAGCTTAGGCCTAAAGTTTCTCTCAGGAATCTTGCTAGAAGTCACTGGCGCGAATTGGCGCTTTGTTACAGTTGCCTTTAAACACATACAAAAATTTCAGTAAATATTAAATTCCATTAAAAAAAACTATAATATGTTTATAGTTTGCAAACTTATGGTAAAACTAGAAAGGTGACCACTAGCCATAACATTTGTTAGCAAACATACAATGTTATTTTCTCATCATAGGACAACATTAGCTACAACCAAAACAGAATTTCACATTAGTTAATTTAATGTTAATGTAAACTAAGCGTTGCTCGTTGGCGTATTTTAACTTGACAATTCAATAATCTAACAAAGTCTGTAAAATGAAACGTTAATGGTAAAGTTCATTTCCGCCATTTTGACGAGTGTTAAAACTGGGATGCACAAACTTGTCAACACACACAGAATGTGTTTTACCTTGCTTTCTGATAACAGGATCAGTGTGAATCTGCAACATTATTCTCATTGAGGTGAATCAGCAAAAACACACTTCAGCTGTTGAGCTTTAACCTGAAATACTTTACATATTAATCATAAAGCATTATTTACATGTTATGGAAATATTAACCAACTTGTTACTGGAAGCACATATAATTTAGCACATTTAGATGAACTTTACTTACATTATCTGACAGTTTCATCTTATAAACCTGGAATAGATTAACATTGATCATTTATCATGTTTATTATAATAAGTGCCTTGTTTCAGAGATGGATTAGGTGTTTGTTGAAGGTTGAGAAGGAGTTCAGTGTTTCTGCAGTGAAGATTCTGATAGAGAATCATTATGAATGTTCATTATGAATTATCAATGTACTGTATTTGCATAATACAATGTGCAAAGTGTATAAAGATTCATACACATTATTTTGCTTCAGAACAGCGTTTGTATTGTGATTCAGCGCAGAGTTTATTTGGTTCGTTAGAACTCAGAATCTGAAATGACACTTTTGCTCTTTATTTGCATGTTTGTAAGTGTATCATTTTTACTGTTGCATTTCATAACAGAATGTGAATAAATGCAACATTTTAAATAAGCTATTTCATTGTTATAAATTATCATTATTTAAGCAATTTATATTTTCAGTGAAAAGATTGTGCTAGTGTTGTTTTATACCATTAATATACACATAATAGTTGTTAATCATTTTTTGATTTTTTTTTCTGTTTTAGTTCTAGTTTTAGCTTTTAATTTAGTTAAAGTTTTAGAAATTTTGATTGAGCCATTTTTATATATACTTTTAAATGTATGCCTAGTTTTATTAATTTGTATTTATTCATTCATACAGTTATAGTAATTCAACATAAAACTAAACAAAATGTTGCCTTGGCAACTAACTGATCAAAAATAATTGCATTATTATTATATATCAGTAAACACCTTCAACACTGAACTACACACACACTTAAAGGTTTTACTAAGTTAATTTCAATAATTAAACAACTCGATCACATGATCACGGTTCTCTGATGTCAGTTAATGGTCACGTGTAAAACAATACTTTATATAAGTTTAAATATATAAACAAGTATTTTTGTATAGAGCTTTATATAGATTTTCTGTGATTATAATGTAAAAAGTGGTAAAGGACAATTTTACCATAAAATAAATTATTTGATTATTGTAAGAATTTTTTTATTTCTTCTTATATTTCTGTCTTAAATTCTTAGAAACGTTCAAACCCTGAAGCTTTTCTTCACATTATTACTGTTTCATACTCATATTTGACACAGTGTGTGATTTTAAGACTGTAAATATGAGAGACTTTAACAGTCACTTATGGAACAATCTAGAAACACACATTAAAAAACATATTCACATTGTGTCAACTTCCACTTTGGTCTGGGAACTTGTAAAACTTTTATTGCTGAAATGATCTGCAAGTTTCGGGTATCAGAGTTTTGATTTTGTATTCTGTTTATTTTATATTTACAATAATACAATATTATCTGATCATTTTTATTTTCTGAATTAATTTTTAAAGTAATTTTACCTCTGATCAGCTGTTTTAAAAAATCTAAATAATGTGTTAATTATATATCACTGTTGGTCTCTAGTTTGATCTGAGATGTTTGACATATATTATTATTTCTCTGTCACTTTAATAGACTCTTTTTGAATCACACACAGTTTATATATGTTCAGTCTACATGATGGTTAAACAGCATTCAGTGTATAATGATGAATCTGCAGTTCCTCAAACTCACCGCTAGAGGACATCACACATCACAGATTACACCATAATATTTACTCTGACACTACTCAGATCATCACTATATCTAAATACAACTTATATAAAATATATAAACCATAAACAAGAGTATATAATGAGAATGATACAATTAAACAAAGTTCAATTTGAAGCAAATTAACTCAACTCAAATATAAAATTATATTAAATTCTGAGCATTACAACTTTCAAATACAGGTGAAACTCGAAAATAGAATATCGTGCAAAAGTTCATTTATTTTCAGTAATTCAACTTAAAATGTGAAACTAATATATTATATAGACTCATTACATGCAAAGTGAGATATTTAAAGGCTTTATTTGATACAGTTTTGATGATTATGGCTTACAGTTTATGAAAACCCCAAATTCAAAATCTCAGAAAATTAGAATATTGTGAAAAGGTTCAGTATTGTAGGCTCAAAGTGTCACACTCTAATCTGCTAATTAATCCAAAACACCTGCAAGGGGTTCCTGGTCCTTTAATTGGTCTCTCAGTCTGGTTCAGTGGAATTCACAATCATGGGGAAGACTGCAGACCTGACAGTTGTGCAGAAAACCATCATTGACACCCTCCACAAGGAGGGAAAGCCTCAAAAGGTAATTGCAAAATAAGTTGGATGTTCTCCAAAGTGCTGTATCAAGGCAAATTAATAGAAAGTTTAAAAGGATTAGTTCACTTTTAAAAAAAAACTTTTGCTGATAATTTACTCACCCCCATGTCATCCAAGATGTCCATGTCTTTTCTTTCTTCAGTCGAAAAGAAATTAATGTTTTTTGATGAAAACATTCCAGGATTTTTCTCCATATAATGGACTTCATTGGGACCCAAACGGTTCAAGGACCAAATGACAGTTTCAGTGCAGCTTCAAAGGGCTTTAAACGATACCAGACGATGAAAAAGGATCTTATCTAGCGAAACGATCGGTCATTACAAAAATAAATAAAAAAGTTTAAGTTTTATAAGCACAAATGCTCGCCTGCTCTGTTCTGTGATCACCTCCCTGCAGACACCTCCAGGTGTTCTGTTCTCTCACATCGAGAGAACAACCAGCGCTGTATTTCAGTTGTTTTTCCTCTGTGAACATGCACTCGTGGATGTCTGACAATTTAATTTTGTGAGTTTTCAGATATAGAGGCTAAACTCGTTCTGCGGTAGGCTATTGTTTGCTCTCACGGAACAGATAGACTATAATGTAGGGATGGGAATTGAAAAACCGGTTACCGGCAATGCTAGCAGTAGCTCTCGTGGTCGGTGGGACTGAGGGGTGCGGCTGCTTCTGCTTAGAATGTCTCATAATTCACCCAGCGATGTTCTAAAAGCGTATATCAACAATGACTGACGCTATATGGCGTATAACAAGTTTAGTTTGACATGTAGGTCGGGAGCTCTTCTTCCTTCGACCTCACACCTTCATGGCTATACCGGAAGTCCTCTTTTTTTAACTAAGAATCCTGAAAAAAGTATCAAAGGTTAGTATAATTATAATAGTAATAAAGTATATTATAATAGAAAACAATTTATTTTAAATTGTAGTAATATTTCACAATATTAACTGTTTTTTTTTCTGTATTTTTAGATCAAATAAATGCAGCCTTGATTAGCATAAAAGGCTTCTTTAAAAAAACATTAAAAATAGTTAGTGTCCAGACTTTTGACCGGTAGGCTACTTTATATACTTATACTTATAATACTACTAATAAATATATAAATATATATAATATATAATATATATATATATATAATATACATGCCCCTTTTTTACATTTGAAGCCCCTGCCCCTGAGGAACTCTCTGCACGTCCCCTGAGGCTTCCTGAACCACTGAGACCTCGCAGCCCATTGCTTCTAGCCTGGTTAAAACCAGACCCTTCTCAGTCGTAACTGAGTTAGGGTCTGGGGAAGGTTCATTCACAGCTCATTTCCAAAGGGGCGTCACCAACGGACGTCGCTCAAATGCCTCTGTAAGCAATTGCATAGACCTTAAAACCAATCAGATCAATCGTCATCTTGTAAAGCCCGCCTCAACGTTTGTGATTGGTGCCTCAATTTGGAAAGATTGGAAATGAACTTGAATGGGCTCTTCGCCAGACTAACTTGCAGAGCAAATCTAAATTTGCCGGAAGTTCGTCTGGGTTTTCCCAGGCTACATTGCTTTCACCCAAAGGTTCATTACTCAAAGCTTCATTCAGCATTGCTCACTAGTGACACCTAGCTACTGTGCAAAGTATGATGTCGCCACTGTGCAGTGAACTGTTAGTAGTTTTAGTGCCGTGTTTGTGCTTATGGGACTGGGGATATAGAGGAGCAAACTGCAACATGGGTGGGTGAAGGAAGGATTACAATAGACTTTTATTGAGAAACAGAATTTTTTTCAAGTGTGTTGGCGTTTAGATGATTCCTCTTCTTGGACCTTGGAAAATATCCTTTAAGGAACAGAGGATGCAGGGGAACATAAAAATGCCAGTGCCAGCTAGTATAAATGAGGATACTGATGCTTCTGTTGTGGGAGGATCTCCTCATTTCTTGCCGGCTCCATTACCAGGAAAAAAGGAAGAGTCACAAAAAGCAAACAAATCCGAAAGGGCAATCCAAAACAAAAAGCAGTCCAGATCCAAAAATCCAAAGCAATCCAAATAATCTTATCTAATTAATTAATAACAAGACTATAAATATAGCTACTATAATTAATAAATAACAATATTCTATAAATATTCTTAACCTGATATAATGTACAGCCCTAACACGTATATGACACAATAACGACAATGACAATGAGAGTTCTCTAAATCTCTGACTCTCTGACACTACTACAACTGCTTCTACTACTCCCTGACAACACCCAGAAGGTGGCGCGAGTTTCGAACCCCCTTTTATCCGAAAGCGACACTCAGACCGAACCGATGACGTATCCACACAAACCGAGGCCTCGTTTTTAGAGGCCTGCATTAAATTTCCTACTAAAAACGCGGTAGCGGTCAGTAACTCTGGTGTAATTTGAACGGGAGCGGTCGGTCATTCAATATCACGTTCCCGATGTCCTTTCAGAACAGCATATCTTCGCTTTACTTAATCGTAATCTTATCGACCACCCGGTATAGGCTTAAGCCTGCCCTGCACTCAGGACTGTTATGCACGCGCTGCACGCATGGACCAGTTCTTTCTGCATCATGCATTGTATTTACGGGGTCTGTGCGCACAGCATGTGTGCATAACGGTCCTCAGGGCAGACTGTACCGGTGGTAAATATACGGCCCTCAAAAAGGATGTCAGAGCAAAGCGTGGATACGCTGTCCTTGAAGGACGTTCAACTTGGACTGGAAAATGGTCAGTTTACTGCTAAGAAACCCACGTCAGGCAAGTCTGATGTATGGGAGTCTTTTTCATGTATCATAGACGCAGATGGAAAAAAAATACCCTTTGCGCAATGTGATAAATGCCTAAAAGTGTTCCCGTTCAGCAGTCACAAGACTGGAACCTCTGGTTTAAGGCGGCACTCATGCATCATCACAAAGGGTCAAACTAAACTGACATTTACAAAGTCTAGGCCGGTGCCAGAGAAGTTTAAAAAAGAGACCACAGAAAAATGTGTTGAATTTGTTTGCCAAGACATTCGACCGTATGATAATGTGTCCGGAAAAGGTTTTTAATCAGCTGGCCCATTTGGTCGACACAGCAGCAAAAATCGGAAAGTTTAATGTCAGTGAGATTACTTCCACATCCAACAACAGTAATCAAGAAATATTGAAGAGAGGGCTGAGAGTCTGCGTAGACATGTTGTTGACGAAATCACTGCAGTAATACACACATTCGGATGTGCAATTACAACAGACATATGGACAGAAACTTATCGCAAAACGTCTTTTTTGTCGGCAACCATCCATTACGTTAATGAGCAATCTGAGCTACATTCAAGAGTGCTTTTTGCTGTCCCTTTTGACCCAAGCACCTCAAAGACGGGTGAAAAATATTCGAATTCACCTGCTGCAGAATCTCAGAATATTTGGCATTGATGTGACAGAGATGGGCAGAAAGATGTTTTTGTCACAGATCGTGGAGCCAACATGATCAGTGCCTTACGAGGATACACGAGACTAAACTGCACAGCGCACATACTAAACGTGACTCTGTCCAGTGTGTTTGGTCCTGCCATTATGGAAATGTCTCCAGAGATCGCTGGGCTTCTAACTGATGTTAAAAAGTTGGTCACATATTTTAAACACTCAGGACAGCAGGCCAAGCTAAAAAGGTCACTGAAACAAATCCGTAGAGACACGGTGGAACTCAAATTTTTACATGCTGAATTCTGTTTTGAAACAGTACGAAGACATCGTATCTGTGCTGACTGAGAGCAAAAATCATGACAAGATCATACGCATCAACGCCAGCACGCTCAAGTTACTAGTATCATTCCTAAAAACCCTTCAAAGAGGCAACTGACGACTTGGGAAACCGACAACACAACTCCAAGTGCCTCACTAGTTCTTCCGTGGTCTGTGCGATTATTTGAGCACTGTACATCAGCCACAAAAGACCCTCTGCTCTCTGAAATTGCAACAGTCTGTGTGAAACGGCTGAAAGAACTACTGTCAACAGACAGCACTTTCCCAAATTCGGTCCACATGCTTTATAGAATAGCAACCTTTCTTACGCCAAATCTGCGAAGTTTGAAAATGTTGGATGAAAGAGGGCGTCAGGAGGTGATACAGGGTGTCTAGGAGATAATAGAAGATTTAAGGTTTGATACCCATGGTGAGGATGTTGAGCCAACACCTGCCAAAAGGCCTACTGTTCTCTCTAAATTTTTCAGATTGGGAGGACAATGAAGAACCAGTTGGATCGAAATCACTAGATATTCAGATTCAGGAGTACATGACCATGAAACTTGAACTATCAAGTCAACAAAAAGTTTTGCAGTGGTGGAATTCACATCAGTCCCAGTTTCCTGCTCTGAGCAACCTTGCAAGATATATCCTCTGCATCCCGGCCACGAGTGCACCTTCCGAGAGAGCATTCAGCATTTGCGGTCGGATTTTGGAGGAAAGACGTTCGATATTGAAACCGTCATCAGTCAGTGACATTCTTTTCTTGCATGGATATTTAAAATAGTTTGGAAAAAGCTGATTTTGCCAAGTAAGTAAACAGTTTTCGTTCATTTCATATATTGCCTACAATTTTTAGATGTTAATTTATTATTAGTTATTGTTGAATTTATATTTATTTATTTTCTTTTGTAGGACTAGGAGAGACGTTGAAATCAACGTCGGCACATTCTTCTCAGGGATGTTAAATAGTTCGGTTAAAAAGTGATTTCATTTTGCGATGGATGGCCTACATATTTTGCTTGGAATGAATGACGTTGTATTTTTTTTTCTTTCTCTGTGTTGACAGCAAAATGTTAAGAATTTTGTATTTTGACAATATGAATAAAAATAACAAATAGGCTTCAATTTTTGTACATTTTTTATTTATTTTATCTCTGCGACATTTTTTCCCCTACTGTGTTGGCAGCAAAATGTTAAATTTTGTATCTTGACAAGGTGAATAGAATAATAAATAGGCCTACAATTTTTGTGCAGACTACATTTTTATTTTCTCTGTGGAAATGTAAATGTGAAATTCTGGAAAAGGATCTAAAAATCCTCTCACCGGCCCGAGTGACGATATTACTGCGCCAAGTCGAAGTGCTCCCAAGCACTTGCTATGGTATTCCGCCATACAATATAGTTATCCATTTTACACGCTTAGAAAA
Organism: Gila robusta; assembly: GCA_030770095.1. Classification (NCBI taxonomy): domain Eukaryota; kingdom Metazoa; phylum Chordata; class Actinopteri; order Cypriniformes; family Leuciscidae; genus Gila; species Gila robusta. Next base: position 10,915 of record JAVALU010000409.1, read on the forward strand.
GCGCAACGTTTTATTTTGTGTCACCGTCCTAGGTCGAGTTACACTACTCGGGTAACTGTATTTAAATAGGGAAAACGTGGAGGTGTTTGGTCGCTTCTCTGCTTGGCCCCTATTGAATGAACTGGGCTAAGCTAAGTGCTAACAAAGTTTCGCCGCAAGACAGAGCGATTTAGTGCACGCACTGAGACGAGAGAGGAATGTATCAACTTGTCTTAGTTAAGGGAATAACATAGTTTTAATATGAAAACACGGTGGAGTATCCCTTTAATAGCTGATAGCTGGGCTGATAGCCAGCTGATGGGTAACGTAACGTATAGCCAGCTACGTCGCCGAACATCCAACAACCATTAATACTGTCTGTCTGTCTGTCTGTTTGTCTGTGTGTGTGTATATATTAGGGGTGGAACGGTACATGTATTCGTATTGAACCGAATCGGTACGGGCGTTACGGTTCGGTGCACGAATTTACACGGAGAATACACGGTATAAAAATAAATAAAACTCTAAATAGCGATAAATTTCGCTCAATTCGCGTTTGGTCTGAACGCAGCATAATGAGCAGACTGCGATGTCAATATTGCAATGCTGAAGTGTGTGTGCGCGCGAGAGAGGGAGAGACGCGGGCGCGATCGATCTGTGTGTGTGTGTGTGAGAGAGAGAGAGAGAGAGAGAGGCGCGGGCGCGATCGAACAGTGGAAACATAAAAACATACTCAGTCATTTTGTTAATACAGGACATCATTCAAACTGCAAAATGTTTACATATATTTGTGTACACTCGCAATAAAACACAACATTGTGCTTTTGTCACACTCTAAACTCTTGTCAAACGGTAACCTACAACTGTCACCCAACCAAAATCACACACACACAGTTTTATTTTTAAGTTACACATTCTACATTGATTAAAAAAAAGAAAATCAAATGTGTTTTTTAATGGTAGTATTATTTTATACGGAAATCAATTATTTATAATTCAGATGAGAATAAAGTTAGGCTTAATTAAAATTAAGGAAAACAAATATATTGATCTGAAATGTAGCAAATTAATTTTAAATTCATTCAGGTACAATTACCAAACATATCGCAAGGTCCTTTTGTCTTTTTATTAATTTAATTAATAAACTAATTAAATTATATAAAACTATTGTCAGTGCACTACAAATAAACTGGTTCTATGCCTTTATTAATAAAACTTATTTAAAAAATACAAGGCTTAAGACATTTATAAAAATGCCTTCTGCATTTTTGTTTTGCTTTTCACTCCGTTGTACCGAAATCGTACCGAACCGTGATGTCTGAACCGAGGTATGAACCGAACCGTGACTTCTGTGTACCGTTCCACCCCTAGTATATATATAATATAATATATATATATATATATATAATATATATATATATATATATATATATATATGTATGTGTGTGTATTTTGGGTGTGGTGTTTTAAAACAAAAACTCTTCTAGCACGTGTATTTACCTGTGTCAGCGGTGTTGTCGATGCCTCGAGAGAAAAGAAAGTGCAGAGCGCAAAAGCACCTGCAGCAGTGACTGAAGGATTGCCGTAAAGCGGTATCTCTGGCCGTATGATGTGTAGGTCAACATCAACGAGAATCAAAAAGATGGCCGCGTTAGCTTGAGCGTCTGCTGTTTGATTCGACTGCTCTGTAAATTGGGCTTGGTTATAGCTTAACTGTCACCATCAACCACTCTATATCTATTAAGTACTTAAGTCTGCATATTTTTGTTATATTTTCTTTATTAGATTATTTTTCTCCCATCGCGTCTTTTTTCGGCAATGGATCAGTCCGAGGTTTCTCTACAAACAATTTGGGACGCAATACGCTTATTTCACGCAGCCGTTATTTTGAAATCGAAAGCGAGGCTCCGGTGGGATGAAAACCGGAAGTGTCGCCTTTAATCATAGGAGAGTCCGCGAATGCGATGGCATATTGTTGTGTTTAATGTAGAAATTAGTTATTCTAAAAATGTACATACATTTCTTTCATACTTTAGACTATACAGTGAAATTCATTTATATATATTTTTTTTTCAGAAAGTAAAAAAAGAAGCAGGAACGAACTATATCTACATATCCTATATTGGATAATAACATCCAATAGTGTAAATCGCGGCAGCAGCTTCAGGTTGGTAGTCCAAGGCATTGTTTGTTTATCTGTACTTCCAGGGTTCTTCCCACCGCAGCCTCGCTTTCGATTTTAAAATAACGGCTGCGTAAAATAAAAGTATACAGCTGATCAAAGTTGAAATGACTGCTCATCTTGATTCAAAAACTGAGACCATACAAACTAGCCTTACCAGCATTCACGGATCTTTCTATTCACTGTGTGAACAGATTTCGGAGCTTGAACACAGGATGAGTTCTAACGAAGATAACTTTGAAGACCTGTCGAAACGTGTACAAACACTTGAAAAAGAGAATGCCTACCTGAAGGACAGGGTTGACGACGCAGAGAATAGAAGTCGGTCATTTAATCTTCGTTTCATCAATGTGCCCGAAAAGAGTGAAGGCAGTGATGTGATCGTCTTTTTGAATCAGCTGATTCCGCTTCTTCTTGGCAGAGATTAATTATCTACTGCACCGATTATTGAGATGGCCCATCGCTCTCCTACGTTGAGTTCTGGCTCCAGGCCTGTGCCCAGACCAATTGTGGTCAAGTTTATGCATTTTCAGGACAAAGTAAAGATTTTACGTTTGGCCAGGGAGAAGAAAGAACTCCTTTACAAAGGTCCTCGAGTTCACATTTATCAGGATTTTAGTGCCTGTCTGATCAAGAAGCGTCGGCAGTTTGATGATGTGAAGAAGAAACTTTGTGCTGTGGATATTAACCCTCTGATGGTCTTTAAAAAAAAATCACACTTGTGGTCTTCGGGGTCTATTGGACCCCAGACAATAACATTTAATTTTGTAACAGAACAATATATTTTTTTTTAACAAATATAATTTTTCTCTGTTTATTAATGTTTTTACTCAACATTTGTGCAGTTTTTGGAGGATTTATGATTTATTTTTAATTTCTATAAATAAATAAATAAATATTTATTTAAATAGGATTTTTACAAAAAAACAGCATTTTACGTTAAATTAAATTTATTAAAAACCCAGATTTCAAAATTTCATTCCTGGGGATACCTTGGATAATTTTACAAGGTTTAATGTAAGATTTTTGCCCATTTTTTTGAAAATACAGGTTAAAATTTGTAATAAATCACTTTAACCACTAGATGGCTATAGAGCTCCATAAGGCCTATATGCTATTTGAATTACTGAAAGATTCTAAAGTTTCTAAAGTTGGATTCAGTTGGATTCATATATAAAAATTTTAAAACACAATTATAACAAAAATAAAATACTTTTTGTCAAAGTTTAGCATTTTTTTTGTACTGAAAAAAACAACAGTTTTTCAATAATGTTACAGTATGATTATAATCAAACCTGAACAACATGTTACAAAAATAAATGTTGGAGTCTTAAGATTTTATCATTTATTTCAACTGAACTACAATAACAAATGAGCAAATAAAGCAGTAAAAAAAAAAAAATTGTAAAAAAAAAAGATTTGCGTTATGTTCTGCGTTGTTTCTGATTTTGATGATGAATTTTGTCTATTTTGAGTCCAACGATAAATAAATAGGTATTCATTTATTTATAGATATTTAAAATATATAATAAATCCTCCAAAAACTGCACAAATGTTGAGTAAAAACATTAATAAATAAAGTAAATTTATATTTGTAAAAAAAAAAAATATTGTTCTGTTACAAAATTAAATTGCATTTTTTGGGGTCCAATGGACCCCGAAGACCACGAGTGTGACTATTTTTGTCACGCCTACATAAAAACAGATAACGTTCCATTTTTTTTTTTTTTTTGTAGATCTAGTGTTTAGAGCCGTAGGAAGTTTCATACCATTTGGAAAAAGAGAACATTTTTATTAATTCAAGCAAAATTCATTTGGGGTCCAGTGGACCCCACAGACCATCAGAATACTCTTTGCTGTATCCCTGTACGCTGAGGGTGATGGTGGTGCATGGAAAACCTAAACTATTCCGTTGTTCTGAGGAAGCAGAGACTTTCTTTCGAGATCTCTCTGTCTCCTCTCCATGATTATGGCACTCTCTGCTCTGTAAGTACCTTTCTTTGTGGGAATTTTTTTTCTTTCATTTTCTTTAAAATAGACTATTTGTATGGTCTAAATATTTGATACAGAGTGATGAATCTATGGAATTAAATTTGGTGTGATGATGCACGATGTATATGTTGTTTATTCAAACTCAAAACCGTTTGGTCCTCTCTTATAATGTTTTCCCTGCAGTTTGAATCTGGGGCATGTTTGCTTTATCTTTTATGTTTTGTGTGTGGTTTGTTTGTGTATGTGTGTATGTGTAGTGTTTGCTCAATTTGTTGCATTTTTCTCTCCACCCCTTCCTTTTTTCCTTTAATTCATTATTTGACTGGCTGAATTATTGTTTTTTTTTTGGTGCAATTGAATCTGTTAAAGGTTTAAAGGTTATTCACCTGAATATTAGAAGTCTTGTCTCTAAAATTGATCTCCTTAGATCATGGGTTTTTCTTTATAAACCTAATATTATCACTATATCAGAAACATGGTTACATAGTAAAATTTCTGATGATGAGATTAAAATTGATGATTATGTTTTGTTTAGATCTGATAGAGCCTCCAGAGGTGGTGGGGTGGCAACTTATGTTTCTTCAATCTTTGTTTCAGAATGTGTTATTCCTAACATAGATCCTGTTAATTTTGAGTGTCTTTTTGTTAAAGTCACTTTTCATGTTAACAAAAAATTTAACTATTGGTAATATTTATAGGCCACCCTCTGCTCCGTCTGATTCCACGGTGTGTATTCTGTCAACTATTAACTCTCTTGAGAAGCACAATGAATTGATTATTTTGGGTGACTTTAATAAAAACTGGTTGGACCGTTCTTCTGTTAATGATAGAAATTTATTTGGTAGTATAAATCTCAGTCAGTTAATTAATGAGCCTACCAGAGTTGACTATCGTTCTTCATCTTTGTTGGACTGGATTCTCGTTACTAATCCTGAAAGTATAATTAAATCTGGTGTATTGTCAGATTGTTTAAGTGATCACTCGATTATATATTGTGTCTGGAAAATTAAAACTCCAAGTTCTCCACCTAAATACGTTTGAGACAGTGTAAAAATATGAACGTTGATAATTTTATTCAAGATCTAGTTGATATAAATTTGGATAGGTTTCAGTTAATTCCATTTGTGGAGGATGAACTGAATTTTTTTCATCTGAGGTTATGACTATAATAAATAAACAGGACTTTCATAACCCTGAACAGTTTTGGAATCAGTTGAACAATCTCTTGAATAAATCTAAAAAAAGCTTGATTAAAAATATTAAATTTAATAATGAAATTATTTCTGACCCTTTACTCATTTCTCAAGCTTTTAATCAGCACTTTTCTTCTATCTGTGGTTCTCAGTGTTCTGATTTCTATACTGCTGCTTCATTAAATTCAATTACTGGAAACGGTTCATTTTCCTTTAAGACGATTATGTCTGTCGATGTTTACTACGTTATATGCGATCTAAAAACAAATAGTAGTGCGGGTCTTGATGGTTTAGAAGCTAAATTTGTTAAATCCGCTGCTCATGTACTAATGTATCCTCTTGCTGATTTATTTAATTTATCATTGTCTACTTGTTCTGTTCCGTCTATATGGAAATGTGCAAGAGTTACTCCTTTGTTCAAAGGTGGAGACTCATCTGATGTCAATAATTATCGTCCAATTTCTATTATCTGCTCGATTGCAAAATTTTTTGAGAAACTAATTTTTAATCAATTATCATTATTTATTAATTAATTAAATATTCTATCTCCGTTACAGTCAGGTTTCAGACCAAATTTTTCTACTACGACTGCTCTCTTAAAATTCACGAATGATGTGTATTCATCCTTTGACAAAGTACTAAGCAACAGGTGCCATTTTCATAGATTTTTCTAAGGCTTTTGATATGGTCAATCATTATCTTCTTCTTGATAAATTGTACTCTATTGGTTTAACTAGAAATGCTCTTCTTTGGTTCAATGCTTATCTTCATAACAGACGTCAATGTGTTGCTTTTCAGGGTTGTCAGTCAGACTATGTAATTGTTGAAAATGGTGTTCCACAAGGTTCCACTCTTGGACCATTGCTTTTCTCTATTTTTATTAATGATTTACCTCAGATATGCTCAAACTGTTCAGTGCATCTTTATGCTGATGACACTGTAATTTACACCACTAACTCTGATTTGTTACAGATTCAGAACTCTTTACAAACTGACTTTAATTTGGTTCAAAAATGGTGTCGTAACAATATGCTTATATTAAATAAGAGGAAATCTTGTTGCATGATGTTTGGGACATGTCGTTGTCATTCCAACACTTTTGATTTGAATATTATTTCTGATGATGGCTTATCTTTTGAGAATGTGGATTCATTTAAATATCTTGGCCTTTGGATTGACTCGGAACTTTCATTTAAGCCCCATATAGATTATATTGTTAATAAAACATATTATTGCCTGCGTTCACTTTATCGCTCAATCAATTGTTTTACATTTCAAGACAGGAAAAGAATTGTTTCTCAGTTAATATTACCTCTTATTGACTATGCCGATATTGTTTATCAAAATACCCATGATATTTATCTTAAGCCTCTTAATGTTGTTTACAATTCTTTGTGCAGATTTGTGTTAAGGTGTCCATATCGTACTCATCATTGTCATTGTTGTTTTGTTTTGTGTTGTATTACTATTATTACTTGTGTTGTATATTTTGTTTGTGTTTTTAGGACCCCCTTGAAAATGAGATGTTACATCTCAATAAATTCAAACTGGTATGACGTCATTGACATTTTAAATAACTTTTTAAAGCAAATAAGTGACTCTGAAAAATCTAACACCCAGTAATTAGTAATTTCTTTGCATCTCCTTTCGAATACAACATTCAAATTACTGGACAACCACTAAAAATTATATCCTGAGAAAAGTGGATTTGGAGGGGTATAGCTCCATAGACCTCCATTCATTCTGCACTCGTCCTGTGAGCGCCCTCATATGGAGCCAGAGTGGAACTGCAACCAGTTCAGAAGCCGGAAGTTTACTGAGAGTGGAAGTTCTCCCCTTATTAGACATTCTCTGGCTTCACCGTTTCTTCCAAATCCTGTGGACATCTCCGCGCAAGTTGTTAGACGAGCACTTCGAGTTTTTAGGGACAGACAAAATCCCCTTGCCTTTCCTGATACTTACTTGAATGAAAGATACAGATTTTCTGCGGAAAGAATATCTTATCTTTGTGAACTTCTTGAGCCGCACATAACAAATGTGACTCATCGAAGCCAAGCACTTACTTTTACCGCGAATGGTAGCCTATGTATTGCGTTGCCTTTTTTTTTTTTTTGCAAGTGGTAAATACTTGCAGTGTTGCAGTCGAGACCAGGGGCTCGTTCTTCGTACGTCGCTAACTCAGTTAGCTGGATTTGATTGTTGACGATTTGGCATGATCTTGGATTGTTTGGTTCTTCGAAGCTCATCCTAGACTTGCTGTCATAGCAACAGGTGCGCTAGCTTGAACCTGCTCGTGAGCAGGCTTATTTCATGTAAACATGCAGGATCAGATCGCGGCTTTATAAGCGGAGGTGATACGAGAAGTCTTTTAACGCAGCGCGATAGTGTACTTTTTGAGAGATATAATTTTTCTCATGACTCGTGAGGATGTCGTTTACATCAATTCTTTTTTGGAAACGCACATTAAATGTTCGACTCGTCGGAGTCGGCCTTTAATAACAGCACAAACTGTGTGCATTGTCCTGATATTATTTGCGAGAGGCTCTTTCCTTTAAACTATTGGAGATGCGGAGAACTTGATAAGTGCTGTCTGTCGTGTCATTCACAAAGTTTACCCTGGCGCTCAAGCAGTTTTTAGGGTGTTTTTTTTGTGGCATTTCCAAGCCAGTTTAGACCCAAGGTTGTAGGCTATAGCAGGTTTTTTTTTTTTTTTTTTGCCAACGCAGGTATATTATAATTTTTAATGAAGATCATGCAATCATGAACATGCCGATTAATATGACACAGATATGTCCCTCAGGCTTCACTAATGTGATTGGTCAATAGACTGCACACATGTTCCCATCAAGGCCTCTATGAAGGGGATTTCGTGAACAGAAAGGGGGATCACAATGTAAATGTGCAGCCAAGTTACTATTACAATTCTTAATATTCCATGCAGATTAGTAATATTATATCAATTTTTAAAAAAGGCAGTTGACAGACTAAAATCTCTAGATGGTGTGTGACTGTTCCATATCACAAATGTGGAAGCACAGAGATTCACATTTATGCACATTACTTGAACATGGTAAGGAAAAATATAAATATCAAGCTCACTGTATTACATACACAGTTACAATGCAGCTCCGCCAGGACAAGGTCACACAATGAAATGAACTTTGGCCAACTAAAGGGAAGATTTCAGTGTCTGAAAAGCCTGAGGGTTGCACTTGACAGGGCCTGTGACATTACATGTGCCATATTACACAACATTTCCACCATCAGCAAAAATATAAAACATTTCATTAAATGTTTAATAAAAGACAAGACAAATATGCTTAGTTCTTTGATTTTTTTATTTAAATTGTTCTTTGTAAGGAAAAGCCAGTGATCAAATCATATTTTGCCTGCAATAAGAGATACTATGCAAGGTCAGCAATAGTACTCTGTGTGAAATAATATATTAGCACTTACTCTGAAGTTCCTTTGAAGCAACTCTATCTCTAACTCTATAGTGCCAGTTTTTTTCTTTAAGTTGTCAAGTTTTCCCCCCCAAAATACTCTATTTTCTAGGGCAGGGGGGCTTGGGTTAAACCTGTCAACACAAGCCTTATGCAACTAAAAATAAAAGGAAAAGTATACACTGCCCACCTCTGTATAACTGCTTTGTGCAGACTCTTCTGTAGGCCTTTCTGTAGATGTCGACTCCTGCAACACATATTGCATTCAGAAATAATAGGTACTCAAGTGTAAATTAAGTAAAGTTATTTAAAGATACTTTCTCCAAAAGACAGTCATCTGAAAGAGTTTCTTCACTGTCCTGTGCATTGGGGGAGAAATGGGCATTACAAAGTGTTGTACTTTCTTCCCTTTTGATGTAAAGTTTGGAAAAGTCCACTTACTGCACATGCTTCAGCATCACTTGCTTGGGAACAGATAAAAGTGTTGGTGTTTAAAACTGCACAAAAGAGGAAAACACAATTTCATTACAATGAAGTACACTGGGGGGAAATGTGATCAATAACTCATGGCAACATATTTTTTTACATTAACTAGGCTACATGTAGTTTCACACATGCACACTTTCACAAGTAAGCAATTCATCACTAGGCCTACTCAAGGTTTATCAGTTGATATGACTGGACCAGCCATTGGGATTATAGGCCTATAGTGCAGCAAAAAAATATTTTACAGTGTAAGATCATTTAAAGTTCATTTACCAGTAATGAAGGAGTTGCTGCTACTGGTCCCTGCTGTGTGTCTGAGGAAGAGCTGAACCCAGGACGGGTCGGTTCACATTTAACCCAAGGGCCAGCTCTTCTGCCGGGGTATAATGTGGGGGTGCAGGACCACCACCTGTTTGTTTTTCTTTTCTTTTTTTCTCAGCCTTTTTCTTGGTTGCTTTTATAAACAAGCAAACATTTATTAACAGTGCCTTTTTAAAAGAGACTAGTAGCCTATAGTACAAATTACCATTATGTAGAATATTCTAGTACTTCACTTTTACTTGCATGTTCTAGTAGTGCGTGGTGACTGACATTACAATGAACAAAGATATTAATTATTTAGAAATTATTAAAATAAAAATATATATACTGTAATAAGTGATAAAAACATCTAAATGGTCACTACAAACTTAATTTGCTACTTTTTGCCAGCCCTCTCTCCTGGCTTTGCACATTTTAGGTGAAAACTTGTAATTAAGTTTTCAAATTCTGCATATCCTTCAAGCAATAACTCTTGCTCTGCTACGGAGAAAAACTGTGCGCGCTCTTTGGACACGGTGAGCAGCCAATAGCAGCGTTGCTGATCAATGTTTCTACTATCGATACATATCCCCTTTTAACCCAGCGCATGAACGCGCAATTATCTCAGATAACTCAATCCAGCGATACTAATCATAAACAACAGGTGTGTTCGAAGAACCCAATTAGCCGGATCATGATTAGCACGATGATATCATCTTCGATGTCTCATTTGATCTCGGATGTTTTAAGCAACGTACGAAGAACGAGCCCCTTGTCACGGAGTCATTGTATATGGTCACCACACTTCTGAGTTCCGTGTTCCTTGCCTGTTTCTTGTTTTGTTTATTTGTATTTGTATTTGGATTGCTAACATGGACTTTGAACCTTGCCTGGATGACTACGAGATGGATTATGCTTTAATAAACACATACTGCCATACTGCATTTGGATCTACCTATTTTCCTGTGTGTCCCCGTGACACTCACCGCTCAAAAGGCCAGAGTTTTAGTGCCAACTTTCTGATTGGCCATTGCGTTCAAGAAATCAACAGATATGTTTGTGATTGGCTACAGTGCTCAGCTCTGCAAAAACACATTGTAAATAGAAACCTTTGATGTTCTACAGAGCGCAAATACAGATACGCACTAAATTGTTTGCGTATTATTACGGAGAAAAGTAATCCTACACCCAGTGGCGGTTCTGGCATTTTTGGTGCCTTAGGCATTTTTATTTTAATGACAAATGTCGAGAGCGCATCCATGTAATATGGGAAAGTGCAGAACTCTCCACTCACAGGCGAATTCCTTTCACTCTTGCATGAAGAGAAGAAAGGTGATCGTGTATAAAAGCTGTGTGTGTGTCATACACAGGCGGCGCCCCATGACACACATTGGCCCACTATATTGTGCCTATGCCAGGTCCCGCCACTGCTAAGACCAGCAGTTTTGAGCAGCTTTTCCCTCGAAAAGCAAACCGCTGCAGCTACAGATTGTTTATGTAAGAAAATGCTATTTTTTCATTTTCTGTGAGTGTAACCGCTTTTCATTTCTCTTCTGTGATTCAGAGTTTCCTCATGAAAGCCTCTGATAAAGTATAGGTGGCGCTTATTCACTGTAGTTACATTATTATGTATTCAATTCAACAATAACCTACTTATTATCTTGATAAATCCATAGAACAAATGCTTTGTGATATTTAGGAATATTGAAACACTCAATTCAGCATTTAACACGCAATTTGCAACTTAAATCTTAAGAGAAACAATTTAGTGTAAATTAGTGTGCCATAGCAACAACATTTCATTAAATAGGAAACAAACTAATAATTCATTAAAAAATTCACTTAAAAATGAACTGATCATGTTCTATAGGTGTTTGTTTATGTGCATTGGTGTCTTTTGTGTGCATGTATGTGTTTATGTTTGTCAAATACTTTGTTAAAGATAAGAAAATCGGTGTCTTGCTCAGGAGTGAAAACATGGAATAGGACCTCTCCATATCCTCCTGGGATGTGATGATTACTTCTTCATACAACAAATCCTCACTGACAGTGTCAGGATGAATTAAGATCGGTGTATCCTCTACCACGGGCAGTTCTGTTCCTGTGGGTATACAGCCCTCTCTGTTGTGATGCTTGGTGCGTATACATCAAGGATTGTGTTCTTGTTAACAGGACATCCCAAGTTAACATCCCTGAGCCCCTGAATCCAGCCTGGGCGTTTTCAACTGTCTCAGTCTCTGCCAGGCCTGGTGAAACAGAGAGAAGAACTGTGTTTTGGGGAGATTCTGTCCTGCCATCCTCCTTATCCACAGCCTCATACCAATTGACCTATAAGTTAGCCCCTCCCCTTGAACGTGTGATATAGTGAATTTTATTTGTATTAATTTCTTCAAATGCATTATAGAATTGTTCAAAGTTATTTTCTTGATATTGCTAATATGGTTTAAATGCTTATTTGTGCTTTAGGTAAACAAAACAAGTAAGAGCATTATTTGCATTAATTAATTTAATTATTTTCAGTTGACATACCAGCGTGATGACGTCATCACACACTTCGGCGCCTGCTCGTGATAGGCTCCATTCAGAATCAACACACTGTTAAAGAAGCAATCACTGCAGCGCTCTTTATTTTATTCTTCTTTAATCTTCTTGTACTTCTTCAGGTAACCTAAAACACTGGTGGGGTTTGGTCTGGTTTAAATCGGGCTTGGGCTCATAATTACAGTTAAGGTGTCGGGCCGGGCCAGGCTCGGACAGAACGTGCACAGGCTCGGGTAGGGTCGGGCTTGATTCTTTGGGCCCAAACTCCGCTGCATTGTCGTCATCAATTTCATACTGTCATTTAGTGGGTCCAGGTAAATATTTAGTCTGAAAATGTGTTTTCTCTTTGTAAAGAACGAGTGTCACTGTGCCAATTGTAAATGCCACACGTCTCTAGTGCGATGAGACATGCTTGAAGTTACTTATGTTTACAGCTAGTCATTACTTTGAAAGAAAAGTGATATGTTCACTGATAATGTAATGTACTGAGAATCTGTTATGTCTTATTCTGAAGAAGAAGTACAAGAAGATCAAAGAAGATAAAAGCCATCCGGAACTGACCTCATGGACAGCAGACTCCCTGGACAGAGCCAGAGTCCATTGTGCTACACCAGAGGCCATTGAAGGTTTTTTTTTAATATATGAGGCGTTCTAAGTGATGCCTGGTTTGGATGAAAAGCCACAGCTCATCTACAACTGTGATGAGACTGGCTTTGGGGACAAGCCTCGGTCCAGGGAGAAGGTCCTGTGGAAACATATTTACCAGCAGTAGACGACGACCAGGGAGCACATCACAGTCCACTGCTGTGTGAATTCCAAGTACTGCGCATAGGCTGGATGGGCCCCCCAATGGCATCCAGGACAAGGGATACATGGATTTGGAGCTATCCCTTAAATGGCTCTGCCATTTTATCCAGTATGCACCTAAGAAGAGACTACTAGTATTAAGCATGGACCAACACTAGACACATGTTTCAAAAAATGTTATAATGTACTTAAGGGAAAATACAATTGAAATTCTCTGCCTTCCTGCCCACAACACACACATCCTTCAGCCCCTGGATATTGTGGTCTTCAACCCCGCTGAAGACTGCCTTCACTGAGAAAAACAATAAGTAGAATTTACTCAATTTTTTTAAGGCAAGTTTTTGCACTGATATTTTACAAGTAAATTTCACATTATGGAAATTAAGTAAATCTACTTAACTAAGCCGAGTAAAATTAACAAAGTGAAAAAGTACATATAACTTGGCCTGTTAAATTATATTGAGTAATTTTTACTTACAAATCTGATGTAATTAATATAATTAAGTAAAACGATTTGATATTTTAAATACATTTTACTTGTTTTATGCAGTGCTGGTAATTATTTTAAATTAAATGTTACTCTTATAATGTGACAAAATAATACAGTGACAATGTGCAGTTTAGAGTAATTTATTAAGAAATAAGCATCTACAGAAAAGATCACTTTGGACACACAATTCAGCTTGTTCGGTCTCTCTCTTTGTCCCTCTCAACGGGTTTACAGCAACGAAGGTACAAAGGACTGAATGCATTTGAGAAATATCCTGAAATTAAGAAAAGAGAAAAAAATAAACAATAATCAGTAAACAGCAAATACTTTTAAATTAAAAGTTAATCAATTTGCATTCACATTATTCATTTCACTCATGCCAAATCATATCAAAAACATCCTGCATGACCTTACTCTCCTAGCCATTTCTTCACATTAATGCACACAGCATGCAGATAAATTTATTTATCATGGCTACGAATTAGGAATTACTAATTTTTCACTCGTCTTGATTTAAATAAGGCAACTAATTATTGTTATTTACAACGTGGTCACCATTTAGTAAAAGCAGGGATCATTTAATAGATAGTATGCACGATTTAGTAAATGAATGAGGGAATGAATTATATTGTGCACGATGAGGGAACGAAAACCTGTTCACTTTTATGGTGTGTTCACACCGAACGTGAATAGAGCGTCAAATACATCTAGTTAAACGGCTGAACATTCGCTCGAGTTCAAATTTTTCAACTTGCTCGGAAGACGTTCGCGGCAAACGCGTCGCCCAATTCGCCATGCCGTCTATTCGCGTTTTTCCATTGTCTTTGTATGTAATCTACTCGCGCAAATAATTAAATTCGCGTTCGGTGTGAACACACCGTTAGGCCTATTGTTAATTCGTAACCACGATATTTGTTCATCTATAAAGAAAACTGCACACAAAATAACAAATATTAAACGAAAAGATCATGATTTAAGTAACATATTCATGTTTTTTAGGCGTAATTTACTTGTGTAAAACGTAAAGTATAAAACTGAGGAAAAAATAGGCCTATGGCTAACGCGTCGAAAGCTAACGAAGCTAACTTGTCATTAAGAACATTAACATTTTCAAATGTATAGAATTAAGTGATGAAAACACAGTGGCCGTTTCTCAAAACCAAGAATGCAAAGAACGGACTTGTGTTCTTGGGGAGAACGCTCTTGCTAGTTGTTCTTGGAAGAATGAACTTACAAGGTGACGAGCACACAGAGCGCTGCTGTCAGTATGAGGCGATGTGTTCTTGCTGGTATTGCGCAATACCCCCGCACAGCGCCGTCTTCAGTACCCAAACATAACAAGAATTATTGATGATTACAGCCAGGTTTTTAGCATGACTGGCCGGTTGGCTCGCTAGCTACACCCGCGTGCGCTTATGGAGATTCTTCACTACCGAAAATGTTTGAGCATATTTTCGATTCGCCATAAATTTTAGTAAAAATGGCAATATTTGAAATCTACACAGTAGATTTCTCGCATCAAATGTTCTCAGAAGTGAATTTAGTGATGAAATAGCATACGAAATTGTAGAAAAACGACTTACTGTTGTTCTGTCTTTCTGCTCCCCGCTCCTTCCTTGAATGCCGAAATGAATGCTGGGATATTTCTGCCGTCAAGTTCACACAAGTTACCAACCGATGCATCCTCGGTAAAATGGGCGTGTCAAGAACACTTCCGGGATTTTTAACCGTTCTTGCCAAAATGCAAACTTGTGTATTGAGACAGTACTTGGGCAGCGACTGATGACGTTTCACAAGTCCACAAGAACACAAGTACAGACAAGAACGCATATTGAGAAACGGCCAGTGGTTGATCTTAGTAACATTTACTGAATAAATTACATCTAAAAATCCGTAATATACTGCAGTTTTTAACTGTTGCTTACCTGAGAGCAGATAGAGTGGAGATTGGAAATCAAAATCCCTCAATGATCGCGGGTTTTCTTCTTTCCGCGCATGCGCAGATTCCTTTCTTCAATGACGTAAATTTTACTTGATTTTTAAAAAATTTGCTTCAAGTACTTAATTAATGCGTGTAAATATGCCAGAGAGTCATAAGTCAAATTTACTTGTCTGTTGGATGTATAATATTTACAAGTAAAAATTGAGTATATAATTAGGATTTACTTAATATTCTAAAGGTTTCATTTTTACAAAATTATTCTTAGCAAAGATACATGATTTTTCCTGTTTTATTTACTTTGCCGTAAAATCATTTTTTACCGTGTTCTCCACCATGGCTTCTCTCCTCAAAAGTGTTTACCCCACTGTTGTCACAGCCCAAACCATCAAGGCTGGGTTCCGTAAGGCTGGCATCTTTCCTTTGTCCAGGGGTGCTGTGGACACAACCCAGGTAAGTTTAACATTAATACAATGATAATTCATCCTCTAAGCTACATGCTTTTCTTTTTAAGTTTGCTAATGAGTTTTACAAATGTTTTACTTTCTTAGGTGGGGTGACTGCTCCCATCTGCAGATCCATCCAGCACTCACGCCACTCTTACTCACACATCCAGCACTCACGCCACTCCTTCAGCCACACCAACCAGCACTCACACGCCACTCTTACTCACACATCCAGCACTCACGCCACTCTTACTCACACATCCAGCACTCACGCCACTCCTTCAGCCACACCAACCAGCACTCACACGCCACTCTTACTCACACATCCAGCACTCACGCCACTCTTACTCACACATCCAGCACTCACGCCACTCTTTCAGCCACATGGGTCCAGTGTGATCTGTGCCAGGTTTCCACTTGGAGTGCGGAGGGGTGGAGGAAGTGCCAGACACTTGACTGGCTTTGCCACAAAATGTTGTCTGTCCACATAAAAACACACATTACACACACACTCACCCACACACACAATGTAAATAGTGCACACAGAAAAGGTTTACAGTTTAATAATGTCTAGTTCTGGTATTTTTTTAATCCGTTTATTGTTAAATGTAAATAGTTTTTAAACTGGATAATCATAATTTCTTTTTAAATCAATGCAAATTGTTTGTCCTTCTTTGTCTTCAGAAAGATATGATGTTTTATTAACAAAGTTCCGGAGGAGCACGTTCAGATAATTAACACAAGTGGAGAGCATTCAGCAATCAATGGTAAGAGGTGTATATCATTCAGCAGTCTCACCTCAATCCATTGACAGTTTTGCAGCATCCCTCCACCACCCCGTCTCCACACTTCTTGTCCTAAACACTTACATAGGGGGGAGTACTCTGGGCTTGGGCCGAACTCCGAGTTCGAAGCCGTGCCCCCGGACAGCACGCCAAACACGCATTAAACTTCACCCCCTCAAATTGTATGTAAGTGTGAACTCGTGAAATGGTTACCATTAATGTTTCACATGGCTCATGCTTAACTCACATGTCATAATTAATATCACGACACAATCATGCCAGACTTGCATGGTCCTCAGGCACGTGCACAGGTAGGGCTCAACCTGTGCAGAGCACATGCCCTTTTTGCTCTTACACTCGAAATGCCCCTTTTTCTTTTTTGGTGGTGGTGGTGGTGGTGTTTTTTTTCTTCTTCAATAAATCAATGCTATTGCTATTGGTCACCCTTTACGTCTGTCTGTCTGTTTTAAAAATATTTAGCCAATAAAAGTTCTTAAAAAGAGCTTGTGTAAATCTTGTTCGATCCTCAAACTGTCAGTAACCTGATAACTCCGCCCCCTCTATCGTGACTGAATGAACTGAAGCTCCGCAGCAGCCGCACAGCAGACAGCAGCTGAACGAAGTTTTGCAAGGGTAAATAAAGATCGTGTTGTTTGAATAAGTACTAAACACTTTGTCTATAAAAGCTCATATTTTATTTATTTGATGTCTGACTGAGACATGTGGGACCTGAGAGAGAGGTCTAGGCTAGAAGTTGCCATCTAGTCATAGCCAATACATAGTCTACACTTAAATAGGCTGTGCATACAGTAGCATTTCATCTTTTATAAAATGCGATTTTGGCCAAATGTATTTTACAACAGGAAAAACTGAGCGCCTATATAGCTACAACAAACTTAACCCGTTGATGAAAATGTAACTTAATGTGATGCCGCCGGCGCCGTTTTAATGACGGACAAAATGCACATTTGCACACATTCGCTGGTCAAAAACCCCGTAACTGTATTTGAGTTTGACTTTTGTAAAATGTTAACAATATATTCATAAGTAATACAACAACATATCATTTGTTTTTACCATCGGAAAATCATAAGCACAGGCGCGCCCCCGCGCTGTTTCATACTGAAACTACACAAAGCGACTGAGTGATCCTCGTCGTCACCTAGGTAACATACATTTCTAAGAAATTTTCTTCTTTGATTTATGATTGCTGATACACTTAATTTATTAACATTTTATCTTGTTATTGTAATAATATCAAATTATGGTTAATTCAAGGCTGTTGATATGCACGTATTCGCTATATAGTTTTTTTAATATATAGTATTCTATACTCTCCGCTCGTCCTCACATGTATAAATGTAGTAATGTTGTAGTAGTAACTAAAAAAAAAAAACATTACAGAAGATCACTGTGAAATCTTTATATTTTATCATGCAGAATGTAATTCATGATTTAATTCATTCCAATGCTTAATTTATTTTATCCAAAATACAGAAAAAACAGTAATATTGTGAAATATTTTTACAATCTAAAATAACTGTTTTCTATTTAAATATTTTAAAAAGTAATTTATATCTGTGATCAAAGCTGAATTTTCAGCATCATTACTCTTCAGTGTCATGTGGTCCTTCGGAAATGCTTTTCACTGCAACTGTACATTTCACACTATTTTATTTTTTTATTTTCATTGCTGGCTTATTTTAGGGAAAGTGTAGTGAACAAGGGACCTTCAAGAGACCAACATTCCTGGTCCTCCACAGTATCAAGTTTTTGCCAGGTAGGCGGATACATGTTGGATATGCTATAGTTGTATGCTACCATTGAATGGCTATAGTTTCTTATAATCTGGAATTGAGTTGGACATAATTATCTATATTATATTTCAAAATAGTTTCTCAAAAATACTTGACTCATGTTTATGTGTGACACTGAGAAGAGGGGAAGGTAGAGCAATGTTAACCAAATAATACAAATTAGCTTATGAAACCAAACAGAATAGCTAAAAAAATATATTTTATTGAACTTTGTGTGTGCAAAGCAGTGAAAAAAATTATATACATACATATATATAATATATATATATATATATATATATATATATATATATATATATATATATATATATATATACACTTTTTTTATAACTATAACATTTATTTAAAAAAATTATAACTGATATAACTATTTTTTGTACTTATATGAATTTTGATTACTTGGTGGGGGAAAAAAAGGGAGGGGGGTGCCCTTTTTCAGTTTCAGCACATGCCCCTCAAAAGGTCTGTGCACGGCCCTGGTCCTCTAGCTTATTAAAGCAGCAATTAACTTCCATTTTAATCAAATAAAAAAATATTTATTTTAAAATATTTTATATATCTCTCCATGACATTTTTTAGCGATACCGATAGGTCAATTGTTTTTCAAACCTTTGAAAAGTGCTTTGTCAGCAGGCGGGAGGGCATGTGTGGAGTGAGGCGGATAGGCCATCACATGAACATTTTTGGCTTTCATCTGTTGTATGAAGTCCAAATTGGCTACTGTGGCTATCCAACATGGGTCATCTTTTGGCAGCAGCTTTGTAAACATCTGACCCCACTCCAGGAACAGGTCACTGTTTATCCAGCCATTGTCAGAGACCCTTTCCGGGCAGCCAAAATTTGCCTTTTCAAAATTACCAATGTAGGACTAAATGTTCCTGCTGCATTGAATGCTGCAAGAACTGTCGTGGTTTCTCATTTAGAGTTGCCTCTACACAGGGCTTACCCACCTCCCCAACCACACGGGTAGAGCAAAACCGGTCATGCTGGCCAGATTCATCGCAATTCAAAAGATGTGATGAAATATCTTTGATCGCAAGTTCCTCCAGCAGGTCTTCATACTGTTGAAACCACTTTCCTACTACACTAGGGTTCAAGTCAAGTCACCTTTATTTATATAGCACTTTTTACAATACAGATTCCAATCAGCTTTACAGAGATAACAGGAAAATAATGCAACAAAGTTTGTTTCCAGAAGAAAATAACGTCACAGTCCAGCTTAAGTAAGTTCAGTGATCATTCATTTTTGTTGTAAAAAGGTTATTAATTTAGTTCATTTATATATACATATAGAAGTCTCTGTTGAGCCTTTTTACAGGCAGCAACTGTGTTGCTCTCAAAAGATAATTTGTTGTCAATGATAGTTCCTAAGTATTTATATTCATCTACTGTCTCAACATTCATGTTCTGAATAACAGTTTGTGAAACATTGTGCTGTAATCTACAGAAATCAATAATCATATCGATCAATAATCATGTGCGACAGAAAATCCAGTATCCAGCCAAAAAGGAGCCTCGCATGAGTTTTTTAGGATTCCAGATGTTGATAAACGGAATTTAACAATGTAAGTATTGCATCAACACCTCTGCTAGTCCTGTAAGCAAACTGGAGAGGGTCTAACTGTTCCTCTATCTGCTTCAGTAACTCCTGCTTAACCAACTTCTCAAAAGTCTTCATCACCAATGAGGTGAGAGCAACAGGTTGAAAGTCATTTAGGGTCATTGGGGTTCTTACACTTGGCCACAGGAATGATTGTAGAATGTTTCTAAATCTTTGGCACTGTTTGCGTCTGGAATACAGACGCAAATGTGACGAATTTTCGTGACGAATGCGAGAGGGAGATTACTCGCAACTGCCAGCAGATGTGAAATAATAAGGCCACCGTAGGAGTTAAAACGCCCTTGGAATGGGAGGGGCTAGAATAGTTGGTAATCATATACAATTTAAATGCTAGATTGGAGTAAATTCTACACATTGTAGCTTTAACAGGGTAAAATGTATTTATTATTTTGAAAGACACTTCCTTTACCTTATTAGTGAGAAAATATTGTTGCTGTAAAGACACATTTGTTTTCCAATTTATATTTTTAAATAAATTATTGCAATAAAAGATTGGAGGAGATACAGAAACAATATCTTCAAGAAAAATGTGTCTAACTTTGTTTTCTGAAAAACATTTTTTCCTATTGGAGTTTCTATTGGTTCAGGAAAAGTATTGTAGTAGAAGGATAAATGTAATTTTTAAAAAGCATCTGATTCCTGATGTATGGCTCCCGTAACTATGGCAACGTAACTATGGAAGTTCCGGGAGTCTCCCGCATATTGATAGCGGCTCCCTGATGCCCGCAAATTAGATAAAATCTCCCGGAAACTAGAGTGAGCGAGCAAGAGCACGCATGCGAAACAGAGACTGTGATCCAAACCGTGTAGCAGAGATGGAGAGGTAGCGAGAGACCTTGCGTATGGAAAGCCAAGAGGGCCAAAAACACGTGAATTTTAACACGTCAACAACGCATATTTAACGCATGAGTCGAATTATAACGGCAAATCGAATTGTTTCGATTTAAAGACATTTCAAGCTTTCTTTAGATATATTTCTCATGTCTGTGAGGAATACACTGAGTTTCGGTTAATTTATGATGAGATTCACTCCAGTTCACGTCAATGCAAGTGATGCGGCGTACCGGCGCCTCCATGTCATGATATTCGCTGCTATATTTGCTTCATATTTATTTAATGCAGGCAATTGGTTGATGAAAAATAGATTAAAATTAAGATATAATTTATACAAAATGAAATTCACTTTAAAGAAAGGCTTTTATACAAAACAAAACTTAATGAAGCGGTCAAAATCATATATGACCTACTCCATGTCTCTCGATATATTGCGCATCCTATCTTACTCATGCTGTAAACTTTTCATAATCAACATAGATGGAAAAAAATAACATTATAAGATTTTAACAAATTTGAAACTAAATGCACTTATTTAATGGCTACGTATATTAGGCCTACAGACTCTCTATTTGTACAAATTGCTGCACATTAATTTTATTCTGAATTTTGCACACATAAGTTGAAAGTCATTTGTGCATAGTAAAACGAATGCATCCAATTGAAGAAAAGTAATTTTTTTTTTTTTTTACGTGAACGATGTTCACAAAAAATTAACAAAAATTAACTTTGGATGGCCTAGGAGGAGTAGGCCTAGGCTACTCTAATATAATTCAACAAGGTTTCAGAATATAGAATATTTTTTAAACAAAATAAATATTTTTAAAGCCTATTACCCCGGGCCCCAGTATGATGCGTGCGAGTGCGTGCCAATCTGAGATTTATAGAATTTATTTAGAGACAATAGAACCAAATCGAAAGCAATCTACTGTTGCAGAATATTAAATACAGTTTGAAGGGCATCAATAGCCAGACTACCAACAGGTCCTGCAAGAATGTCCACATCCTGTCTGTATCTAAAACCTGCATTGATTGCTTACCTCCACTGTAACTGCTGTCCCCACACAAAATGTAAATGCTTTGATGTTAAAGCTAGAATGTCCACTAATGTGTTTATTTACAAAAAGGCATGAGTGTAGAAAAACGAGGCAATTTTATTTTTATCTAAATTTTCATAAAACTGCAATTTAAATATATTATTTCTATAGGTTATACAAAAAAAACAGACTAAAAAGGACAAAATAAATAGGCTGAATAAGATGATCTATAGCATGTTCAATGGTGGTAACCTAGTCTATGAACGGTACACCCCCCCTAAGCTCACAGAAATGGTTAGACACATGACGTGTGTTTGACGTGTAATTCACGCGTTGAATACATGTATTTAACGCGCTGATTTGTCACGTGTATTCAACGCGTATTTTTTGCATATTTATACGTTGTTGACGTGTTAAAATTCACGTGTTTTTGGCCCTAATGGCTTTCCATACTTGCGTGTGTATCTCATGAAGCGCATGTCAGACAGATAGCATCCTGATTGGACTATTTCGGTAAGTCGAAATAGGCCGAATTATCAGTTAAGTGTATCTAGACACAGGAGCGCCATGGAAGAGGGAGAGTGCCCCCAAAAACGAAAGCATAAGACACATTTTACGCCAGACTTCACGAAAGTGTACCCCTGTCTTATAAGTGTAAAATATAATGACAGTCTTGCACCTCACAATTTGTAACAGCCACTTTAGCATTGCCCATGGCGGGTTAAATTATTGTAAAAAAAATACATGTTGAGGTGAGTTCAACAAGTTTCATTTCATGTGCATATTATTCAGGCCAACTAGTTGCCAAGGCTACATGAAAATAACAAACTCCTTAGACTTGTTTAAAGTTGCAATGGAATATAAATAAAAGCAGTCTACATAAATAGTATAAGCAGCTTATATAAATAGTTAAAGTAATCTTCATATTTTTACAAAATGAACAAATAATTGCATAGACCCATACAAACTCTGTGGTGAAATGTCATTTTATCTATTTTTGTATGTGTGTGTGTGTGTGGGTGTGTGTGTGTGGTTGGGTGGTTGGGTGGTTGGGTGGTTGGGGGGGTGGGGGGGTGTTACCTTCGAATACCTCCCTGAAATGACTTTTTGCAGGTTGGGATGCACCAGATACATAAATACCGCTGTATTGAAGCAGTGCTATACCATTCATTCAAAGTAGGCTACCAAAGCACGTTTGAGAGGAAAGATGGAGACGAAGATTTTCGTTTATTTGTTTGCAGTTTCAGCATTCCTCTTGCATGGTAAGACATTCATTTGTTTATTTCTCTTCATGTCAATGATAAAAATGAATGAGCCTTTTATAGAGTTCCCTTCTCAAACCAAAGATCTATTCAAGACCCACACTCCAAAGGTCTAGCCTATTCAAGACCCACACGGAAAAAAATTTGAATTAAATAAGAAAAAAATTATGTTAAGTGGTTGGAAATGTATTTGATGTATATATATATATGATGTATTCCATCATGTAAGAAAAGTCAATTGTGATTACAAGGTGTTCGGTTTCATTTCTTTTACATGTTCTATCCCAGCAAACATTTGGACATTTAACGACCATTGAAAAGACATCCGTCCGACACAAATAGAGCAACCATTGACTACCATTATTGGAGAAAAACATGAGGTTGAGTAAATGATGACAATTTTCATTTTTGAACTATCCCTTAAACACATTGTTTGGCTCATTTTTTTGTATCCACTACCCCCAGCTCTTAATTCCTGGAGCGTGTTTCAGGTGTTCTTCCATTGCTACATCAATTTCAGAGTTGTGTAGCATTTAGGGTCCACCTCTTCACAGCATCTAAGGGAAGAGAATATATTTCTTTTTAAAATAAAAAATTTGAGGTAAATGACATGCACTTATTTTCAAAATATTTTTATGGTCTACAGCTATATTTAAAAAAAAACATGGAACAAGATGAATGAATGAATCATGAATGAAACATTAGAAAAAGATAATCAACATGCATTACATTTTATTTTATTGTATAAAAGATGTTCAGCTTTAAATTGGTGTTAGATCAGTTGGGGGGCGGGGGAACAGCATTTGTCTACATTAATGACAAGGCTACATTAATAAGTTACAGTAATAACTTTGACTGTATCATTAAACATACTTTATGTTATGGTATAACGTTGTATAAGTTCAAAGTAACTTTTAGCCTACAAGCTAATTTTAGCCAAACTCAGTAAATTTCAGTTGACAATATGTGCATCATTTCTTTCGGTTCATTCATGTCAAACAAGTAAAACTCAAGCACGTTAATCTAATAATACAAAATGTACTTACCCAACAGTAGATTTTTAATAATATCGATACAACTCCCTCCTCAATTCCTCCTCTCCTCGTGGTTGTTCGATGTTCCGGAGTCTATGGGGAGAGTGCGTTAACATCTCGCGAGATAATCCTATCGCTGGATTTTGTAATATCGCGAGATCTTTTGTTACTACATTTTGGCAGCACAGTTTTGGCAATTACATCCAACTCAGACATAAATGGTGACCGGATATATTTCTGTTTTACATGTATATGCATACATTCCATAAAAAAATAACAACGAATACATCAGGTACAACAGGTTGAAATAATAACTAAAATGCAGTGGCTTTGCAATCACTTAAAGGGATAGTTCACCCAAAAATGAAAATTCTTTCATCTTTTACTCACCCTCAAGTTGTTCCAAACCTCTATGTGTTTATTTGTTCTGCTGAACACAAAGGAAGATATTTGGAAGAATGTTTTAATCAAACAGATCTCGATCCCCATTGACTACCATAGTAGGAAAAAATACATACTATGGTAGTCAATGGGGATCGAGATCTGTTTGATTAAAACATTCTTCCAAATGTCTTCCTTTGTGTTCAGCAGAACAAATAAACACATAGAGGTTTGGAACAACTTGAGGGTGAGTAAACGATGATAGAATTTTCATTTTTGGGTGAACTATCCCTTTAACCACACTGGGCACTTTGTGATTATAATTTATTTAAACAAGATAAAGTAAATATATTCACTTTGTATAGAAATCGTGTATTTCTTAAAGATAATTCCTGTGGGTTTTTTTTCTGTCTTGCTCAACTAGACGTGTAAAAGATGTCAGTGGTCTTCACAACCTCTTCACAAAAAACTACTTGGGCAATTTAATTAATTATTGTAGTATTAACCATGCAAGGATTAAGCACAGCTTTTGCATATTTCACAAGGATTTCATAGAGGGTGATGATAGACTATAAATGCACGTGTAAAAGACGTCGCCAGGTGACGTCCTCTCACCCCATACACTATATTGAACTACACGTAGCTAAAAGTCAAAATAACAATTATACATGCAACCCCAGAGAACTGTAGACATGTACAAATGTATCTGAATGCATTTTTAGAAAATGTTCTGTGTTACATGTGTGTTACAAAAAAAAAATTACCCACAAAACCTCGTACAATACAACTTTAATTCAGAAGGATGTCCAGTTACTTTATCCACTACAGTAAAAGACCTGGGTGTTATACTAGACCGCAACTTGTCTTTCGAAAATCATATATCATATGTTACAAGAACAGCCTTTTTCCACCTTAGAAATATTGCTAAGCTACGTAACATGCTATCTGTTTCTGATGCAGAAAAGTTAGTTCATGCATTCATGACCTCAAGACTAGATTACTGTAATGCTTTATTAGCTGGTTGTCCTACATCCTCAATAAACAAGCTACAGTTAGTGCAAAATGCAGCTGCTAGAGTTCTTACTAGGTCAAGAAAATATGATCATATAACACCAATTTTATCATCTCTGCACTGGTTACCTATTAAGTTCCGTATCAATTACAAAGTACTATTACTGACCTATAAAGCCCTAAATGGTCTAGCTCCTGTATATTTAATGGACCTTCTATCGCCCTACAATCCATCGCGTTCTTTAAGATCACTAAATTCGAGGCTTCTGGTCATTCCTAGGATATCTAAGTCCACTAAAGGAGGGAGGGCGTTCTCACATTTAGCTCCTAAACTCTGGAATAGCCTTCCTGATACTGTTCGTTGCTCAGACTCGCTCTCCCAGTTCAAAACTAGATTAAAGACGCATCTCTTCAGCCAAGCATTCACATAATGCTTACCTTTTATACCACTGTTGAATCAGATCGAATGCATTAATATTATGAACAGCAGCTACGCTAATTATTTCCCATCTGCTTTTCTGCTGTTATCTCGGGACGCTAGTCCCGAGGTAAATAGCGTTCTTCAGCTACAGTCTGTATCCAGCCTCTCACGGAGACTTCAGATGCCCCAACTCTTGCGATGAGATGACTAAACGCCTGTGAAGAGACGACTCGACGCCTGTGAAGAGACGACTCAACGCCGGCGATATGTTATGCCCTAAATTAATACATGATGATTAACTAACTGTATTTTTTACGTACATTTCTGAAATGCACTTTCTGTAAAGCTGCTTTGAAATAATATGTATTGTGAAAAGCGCTATACAAATAAATTTGAATTGAATTGAATTGAATTACATATTTTTTACCGATTTATGCTGTCCTACCGCGACTATTTTTGGCCAGGGACACGACGTTGCCGTCGGACCAATGTTTGCTGGGACGTCAAACGGATCGTGCCAAAATCGGGCTAAAATCAGAGCCCGTCTAATGGAGAGCCTTGGCACTTCCTATTATCCCCATTGTATATCATCTTGGTTGCAGTTCCATTAGAATTCCACTGGAGGTGATCGCGGGCGAGTGCAGAATGAATGGGAGTCTATGGAGCTAAACAGCTAAATGTGTCTCTTTCTCCTGCTTGTCGTTGAATCAACATAGATTTTATTGTTGATTCCGCAAGTTCAATATATAGATTATAGACCAAAAGTCGAATGAACGAGTACTTATGTCCTTTCGATTTCTTACAGGTTAGGCCATTGTTGGCCGGAACACGCTAGCATTCTGCTATTGTATGACGTCATGACATTTTTGAACAGATTTTTAGAACAGATAAGTGAACTTAAAAATGCAATTTTCGGCTGAGTGTATTGTCTTAGTCCTCCCTTTTTAATGCAACTTTCAAATTACTTGACAAAAAAATACATCCTGAGAAAAGTGGATTTTGGGTGTGAAACCCCATAGACTCCCATTCATTCTGCACTCGCCTGCGAGCGCCCCCCGCATGGACAGAGACGTGTTACTGCAGCCAGTCCAGAAACCGGAAGTAACCCGACAGTGCCAATTCTCTTTTTATTAGACATTCTCTGCTAAAATCGTGTAATCTGAACCAGCCATAACGGCTTGGCTAGCCCTGATTTAGACCAGCGATTAATTCAATTCAATTCAATTCAAATTTATTTGTATAGCGCTTTTCACAATACATATTGATTCAAAGCAGCTTTACAGAAAGTGCATTTCAGAAATGTACGTAAAAAATACAGTTAGTTAATCATCATGTATTAATTTAGGGCATAACATATCGCCGGCGTTGAGTCGTCTCTTCACAGGCGTCGAGTCGTCTCATCGCAGGCGTTTAGTCGTCTCATCGTAGGTGTTGGGTCGTCTGAAGTCTCCGTGAGAGGCTGGATACAGACTGTAGCTGAAGAACGCTATTTACCTCGGGACTAGCGTCCCGAGATAACAGCAGAAAGCAGATGGGAAATAATTAGCGTAGCTGCTGTTCATAATATTAATGCATTCGATCTGATTCAACAGTGGTATAAATTCCAGAGTTTAGGAGCTAAATGTGAGAACGCCCTCCCTCCTTTAGTGGACTTAGATATCCTAGGAATGACCAGAAGCCTCGAATTTAGGGATCTTAAAGAACGCGATGGATTGTAGGGCGATAGAAGGTCCATTAAATATACAGGAGCTAAACCATTTAGGGCTTTATAGGTCAGTAATAGTACTTTGTAATTGATACGGAACTTAATAGGTAACCAGTGCAGAGATGATAAAATTGGTGTTATATGATCATATTTTCTTGACCTAGTAAGAACTCTAGCAGCTGCATTTTGCACTAACTGTAGCTTGTTTATTGAGGATGTAGGACAACCAGCTAATAAAGCGTTACAGTAATCTAGTCTTGAGGTCATGAATGCATGAACTAACTTTTCTGCATCAGAAACAGATAGCATGTTACGTAGCTTAGCAATATTTCTAAGGTGGAAAAAGGCTGTTCTTGTAACATATGATATATGATTTTCGAAGGAAAAGTTGCGGTCTAGTATAACACCCAGGTCTTTTACTGTAGTGGATAAAGTAACTGGACATCCTTCTAAATTAAAGTTGTATTGTACGTGGTTTTGTGGGTAGTTTTTTGGACCAATAAGTAATACCTCCGTTTTATCTGAATTTAATAGTAGGAAATTACACGTCATCCAGCATTTTATATCTTTAAGACACTCTGTCAATTTAGATAAGTTAGTGTTTTCATCTGGTCGTGATGAAATATATAATTGAGTGTCATCAGCATAACAGTGGAAATTAATTCCATGTTTTCTTATAATATTACCAAGTGGCAGCATATATATTGAGAATAGCAGAGGGCCTAACACCGATCCTTGCGGCACTCCATAGTCTACTAGGGGTGGAACGGTACACAGAAGTCACGGTTCGGTTCATACCTCGGTTCAGACATCACGGTTCGGTACGATTTCGGTACAATGGAGTGAAAAGCAAAACAAAAATGCAGAAGGCATTTTTATAAATGTCTTAAGCCTTGTATTTTTTAAATAAGTTTTATTAATAAAGGCATAGAACCAGTTTATTTGTAGTGCACTGACAATAGTTTTATATAATTTAATTAGTTTATTAATTCAATTAATAAAAAGACAAAAAGACCTTGCCATATGCTTGGTAATTGTACCTGAATGAATTTAAAATTAATTTGCTATATTTCAGATCAATATATTTGTTTTCCTTAATTTTAATTAAGCCTAACTTTATTCTCATCTGAATTATAAATAATTGATTTCCGTATAAAATAATACTACCATTAAAAAACACATTTGATTTTCTTTTTTTAATCAATGTAGAATGTGTAACTTAAAAATAAAACTGTGTGTGTGTGTGTGTGTGTGTGTGTGTGTGTGTGTGTGTGTGTGTGCGTGCTTGCGTGCGATTTTGGTTGGGTGACAGTTGTAGGTTACCGTTTGACAAGAGTTTAGAGTGTGACAAAAGCACAATGTTGTGTTTTATTGCGAGTGTACACAAATATATGTAAACATTTTGCAGTTTGAATGATGTCCTGTATTAACAAAATGACGAAGTATGTTTTTATGTTTCCACTGTTCGATCGCGCCCGCGCCTCTCTCTCTCTCTCTCTCTCTCTCTCTCTCTCTCTCTCTCTCTCTCACACACACACACACACAGTTCGATCGGGCCCGCGCCTCTCCCTCTCTCGTGCGCACACACACTTCAGCATTGCAATATCGCAGTCTGCTCATTATGCTGCGTTCAGACCAAACGCGAATTGAGCGAAATTTATCGCTATTTAGAGTTTTATTTATTTTTATACCGTGTATTCTCCGTGTAAATTCGTGCACCGAACCGTGACGCCCGTACCGATTCGGTTCAATACGAATACATGTACCGTTCCACCCCTATAGTCTACTGACGTTATCTTCGATTTTTCACCATTTAAACAGACAAAATGGTAACGGTCTGATAAGTACGATCTAAACCAGCTTAATGCCTGTCCCTGAACACCAGTGTAGTTTTGTAGTCGATCCAAGAGTATTTTATGATCTATAGTGTCGAACGCAGCGCTAAGATCGAGTAGAACTAGTATTGAGATACAGCCTTGGTCAGAAGCTAAAAGTAAATCATTTGTAATTTTAACTAGCGCGGTTTCTGTGCTATGATGCGGTCTAAATCCTGACTGAAATTTTTCATAGATATCATTTTCTTGCAAGAAAGAGCACAATTGAGCGGACACAATTTTTTCTAGTATTTTAGATATAAATGGAAGATTTGAAATGGGTCGGTAATTTGCTAAGTTATTTTGATCTAATTGCAGTTTCTTAATAATAGGTTTTATTACTGCCAGCTTAAATATTTTTGGAACATGACCTAAAGATAAAGACGAGTTAATAATATTGAGAAGAGGCTCTTCCACTACAGGTAACACTTCTTTCAGTAGTTTAGTGGGTATTGGATCTAATAAACATGTTGTTGGTTTCGCTGCAAAGATAAGTTTATTTAGCTCTTCCTGTCCTATAGTTGTAAAGCGGTGTAGTTGTTCTTGAGGGGCGATAATTGAGGCTGAATCATAAGACACCATAGAGGATTGTACATTTACAATTGTATTTCGGATGCTTTCTATTTTCTCATTGAAGTAATTCATAAAATCATTACAACTATACTGTAACGGAACATTTTTCTCTGGTGATGTCTGTTTATTTGTTAGTCTAGCCACGGTGTTAAATAAAAACCTTGGATTATTTTGGTTATTTTCTATCAGTTTGCGGAGATGCTCAGCCCTGGCTGCTTTTAGAGCCTTTTTATAACGTGACATACTGTCTTTCCACGCGATTCTAAAGACCTCTAAATTAGTTTGTTTCCATTTACGCTCTAAGTTACGAGTTTCTCTCTTGATAACATGTGTAGTACTATTGTACCATGGTGCTTTAGTTTTCTCTCTAACCTTTTTTAATCTAATTGGTGCAACAATATCTAATGTACTAGAGAAAATGGTGCTCAAACTGCTAGTCATTTCCTCTAGTTCATCTGTTTGTTGGGGTTCACTGAGCAGCTGAGATAGATCAGGTAAGCTATTTGTGAATCTATCTATAGTGGTTGGAAGGATTGTTCTGCCTGGTCGATAACGTGGCGCAACATGGCAAATTTCAGCAGTACATAATATGCACGTTACCATACAATGATCAGTGAGATCGTCACTTTGCGGTATAATATCTATATCGGTTGGATTGGTTCCATATGATATAATTAAATCTAGTGTATGATTTAGACGATGAGTGGGACCACTGACGTTTTGCTTGACCCCAAAGGAGTTTAATAAATCTGTAAACGCAGTCCCTAACGCATCATTTGTGTTATCTACGTGTATGTTAAAATCTCCAACAATTATTGCTTTATCGGCATTGACCAATAGATCTGAGAAAAAGTCTGCAAACTCTTTTAGGAAATCAGCATAGGGCCCTGGAGGTCTATATACGGTCGCCAAGGCTAGAGATAATAGGGATTTCTTTCTTACATCTAAGAGCGTAACATTTAGCACAAGTACTTCGAACGAATTAAACCTGTGACCTGTTTTCTGAGTAACATTAAGGATATCTCTATAGATTGTTGCAACACCGCCGCCACGACCGATCGGACGGGGCTCATGCTTATAACAGTATCCTGGTGGAGTAGACTCATTTAGACCGAAATAATCATTTGGTTTAAGCCAGGTTTCAGTAAGGCACAGAACATCGAAATTATTATCTGTGACCATTTCATTTACAATAACCGCCTTAGGTGTGAGCGATCTAATGTTTAGAAGACCTAGTTTTAGAAATTATTTTTGTTCACTGATATTTAGATTTTTTGTTTTAATTACAATAAGATTTTTCCTAGATCCTACACTAGATTTATTGTTTGGCCTCACTAGACGAGGAATAGACACAGTTTCTATATAATGTTCTACACTGCTTGTATCAATTAAGTTGGGACAGCATAGATTGTGATTTGGACTTTGACTTACTAGTCAGATGGTGTGTAACGTCTTGGAGATGTTGTCCGACAGCACAGCCGCTCCGATTCTGCTGGGGTGCAGGCCATCAGCACGGTAGAGCCTAGGTCGCTCCCAGAACAGATTCCAATTATTTACAAAGAGCAGTTTCTGTTCATTACACCATGACATTAACCATTCATTTAGAGCAAATAGTCTACTGAACCTTTCTTGTCCTAGTCGGTACGTAGGAAGCGGTCCAGACACGATGATCGTTGCCTCAGGCGCTGTGCTGCGTACCGTCTCGATCAGGCTCCTGTAGTCCTTCTTCAGAACCTCCGTCTGCCGCAGCCGGATGTCGTTCGTTCCAGCGTGCAGCACCACAGCTGAGGTACCTGAGGTAGCGCGGACATGACGGACGATGGAACTGCCGATGATCACGGCATCGTCATATTCCGACTCGCGAAGAGGGGAGAAGCGGTTCCGGGTGGAGTACAGTATACTGTACGATTAGTACAGTATAGCCAAAATAGTCTTAAAATTGTTTACATGTTTTTCGCCCACACAGCTTCATGTTTGCTGCCACACATTTATAAAAAATCTACGATATTATTTGACTGTCTTTCATTTAAAATAAAATAAAATGTAATTACATTTTTCAACCGCTAGATGGCAACAGCCCTACTGAGACATGACTACTGGCAACGCGAAACTTGATAGTTAGTAGAGATCACTGTTCTCACGATCGCGCGATACACACATGAACTATGGCAAGCCGTTTTAACATTTAATCATTTTAACCTACTAGTCTCTATTTTTATGTTACTAGTACTTATTTTTTAGATACTAGTATCTATTCCATTAAGTACTAGTACTTATTCATTATCTACTAGTGCTTATTATTTAGGTACTAGTGCTTATTCAATAGATACTAGTAATTATTCATTAGATACTAGTCCTTACTTATTAGCTACTAGTACTTATTCATTAGATACTAGTCCTTATTTATTAGATACTAGTGCTTATCAATTAGCTACTAGTACTTATTTAATAAATACTAGTACTTATTCAATAGATACTAGTGCTTATCAATTAGCTACTAGTACTTATTCAATAGATACTAGTACTTATTCATTAGATACTAGTACTTATTCATTAGATACTAGTACTTATTCATTAGATACTAGTACTTATTCATTAGATACTAGTACTTATTTCGATAGTCACTAGTAACTATTCTTTTGTTACTAGTACTTTTGCCATTGACTTCAATGGGGATCTGTCATTTAGATATCAACTATTCAGTTCTAACTAGTATCTATTCCAAATGTGACTAGTACTTATTCATTAGATACTAGTACCTATTAAATAGATACTAGTTCTTATTCATTAGCTACTAGTACTTGTTCAATAGATACTAGTACTTATTCATTGGATACTAGTACTTATTCATTAGATACTAGTACTTATTAATTAGATACTAGTACTTATCAATTAGCTACTAGTACTCATTCAATAGATACTAGGGCTGGTCCGAATACCATTTTTTGAGCTTCGAAGCTTCGGTAGGAATGAACATCGAATATTCGAAGCTTCGGAAGCTCTATACGTCTCAGACATCCCAAGTCTACCGCATATTGATAGCGGCTCCCTGATGCCCGCAAATTAGTTAAAATCTCCCGGAATCTAGCTGCTCACGAGCTCCAAACCGTGTAGCGCACGCATGACAGAGAGGGAGAGACCTTGCGTGTGTGTGCAAATGTGCATGTGTGTGCAAGTGTGCGTGTGTGCCTCTTGAAGCGCATGTAAAAAGCGCATGCATGATCATCATCAGCCCATGATTATTATTTTGAGAACCGTTCATCCAAACGACTTCACAAGGGAGTGCAGTGTATTTGGATAGACAGCAATATAGATAGACAGGCGAGACACGACACGTTCAGAATTAATAAACTTTTAATAAACTACAGAACAGCGTGAACGGGAAGCGGCGCACATCACGTGAGCAGAGCTTATATGCTCCGAGAACGGACACTGCTCTGCACTAGTGATATAAAACACACACACACACACACACACACACACACAGGTCTGTAACTTAAGCAATATTTCTAATAAGGTAGGCTAGTCTAATATTTTTCTCACTAACAAATTACTGACAAAGTAGGGTAGATTTAAATAAAGAAGCGGCGTGCCTCACGCGAGCAGAGAATGGACTCCGATATGCAATCTTATATGCTCCGAGAATGGACATTGCACTAGTGATATAAAACACACTAATATATACATTTATACATTTTAATACTACATATATTTTAATATATTTTGTTTCTATTATTCTATTTTCCACAATGTCAAAGCAGTGCAGCTTAACCCAAAATACAAGCTCAGGCATTCACTTCTGTCCACACACACTCCGCTGTCCTGCGCTCTAGCCAGAGAATACTCCCGTTGCAGGAACACTTTTAGTAGTCCAAGAAGAAGCAAATATCTATTTATTAAGTAGCTATAACGAATGTATATGTTAAGTATTGTATTTCACCAGATTTTATAGTGTAAAACATACAAGCGCGAATGAGAACTGTTTCGAGGGGGATGCCAGGTTTGCAAAAAAACAAACAAACAAAAAAAAAAAACGAATATTCGAATGTCACATTTTCAAATCGAATACCAACCCACCGAACGAATATTCGAATATTCTGGTCCAGCCCTAATAGAGTGAATGCATTAACGTCACTTTCCCGCCGGAACACGCCCCCTCAGCCGGACTGAGTGGCAAAAGAGCTGCTGCGTGACTGGATTTAATATAGGGGAAACTGCGGAAACGAGAGTAAAACAAACGATGGTTGGACTCGATATAAGTGTTGTTCCTTACGATTTAGGCCTACCAAAGATCCAGTGATCCATGGATATTTCCTGACATTTATATGCGCCTGATTTCGACGCCGGGGAAATACGTAAAGTAAATTTGCCTGTGAACGCTTCATATAAATACAATAGGTAAGTTAGGTCTAAACGCATTAACCTGCTTTCTGTCGGCTTATTGAAGTGTGCATGTGTGAAATGTGACAGAAACACATCCTTAGTGCAGATTTAAACACATCCAGACAGAGTGTTTTTCAGGAAAGGAAGAAGAAAATATATCACAAACGCAGACTCTTTCATTACACAGAACATTATAAAAATGTCCTCTCATCTCGTTCAGCAGAAGTAGAAGTGGTTCAGTCAAAACGCTGCATCTGTAACTGCATGATAGGATAATATATAAGCTGTAAGTTTCTGGCCGACATGTTGCAAGCTTTATTTAACAATAACCGACATAACAAAGGAAATACTCAAAGTCAGATACGCAAATGATTGTTTTGTCGTTACACAGAAGGGGGTCGCACACCGGACGAGAAGCTCAGCGCCGCGTCGCGCAGCGCCACATCTTTTAAATTCGAACACATTATTCTCTATGAGTATACACACACCGGCGGCGCCATTCGGCGTCTGTCCGCGGCGCCCAGCTACGGCTCAGGACCTTGTTCAAAACCCTGCCGCGCCACAGAGCGCCATTTACATAGTTTTATATTAAATTTACATGTATTTGTCTCAAATCGTCGTTAATGTATACTGACTTCACCCTGTGCTGCAATATACATTTAGTATACTATTAAAATTAAAATACTATTGTATTATGTAACATAGTTGCCTAGACAACGGATAACGTTACAACAAAATAACAGACTTAACAACGTGATAGACACTTTTACTTGATTAATGTTCAAACATCAGCTATTATTCAATTAACATAAAACATAAATAATAAATCAAGTTAAAACTCACCCATCGTGCAGCTCTTACCAGGAGTTGGTTCAAAATTGAGCTCGCGCGAATAGAATGTGCGCGTCCGGTGTGCGATACCTGGAGTTGTCCTAGACGTGGCGCGACGCGGCGCTGCGCTTCTCGTCCGGTGTGCGACCCACTAGAGTCATGGCCTGATTTATTAATAAAGTCATGTGAACATGCCGCGGTTTACTTGCGTTGTTATGGTTACTGGTGTGCATGTAAACGTGCTCAATGATAACTGTAAATCCACTTTTCTCTGCCTGGAGTAGCCTATGTTGTTTGCATCGATCCATTTGCTTCTCTGTTCTGTAGCTTTTGGCAGTCTGTAAAAATATACCTCAGATTTCGTGTGAAATCTAGTTGTACAGTCAATCGCAAAGCTCTTTCCCATTTTAGATGTGTTTTTTGTGGTTTTCACGGCATTCACGCTGAAAACCAATGTTGCCGCTCAGTCTTTTTACCACTCAGTGGGCGTGACCGCAATCACTCCAGCTGGCGGTGACGTCACGCGCATTCCCTCTATAGATACTAGTACTTATTCAGTAGATACTAGTACCTATTAATTAGATACTAGTATTCATTCCAAATGTTACTAGTAACTATTCTTATCTTACTAGTCACAACTGCTTTTTTACTAGTCTTATGTTAATAAAACAAAGTATAAAACAATTACACAAATTTTAATTATAATCAAATGCAAGAGAGAAGAGACACTTTGAATAAAATAAATAACCATTTAAATCCCTTACAATATCCAAAAAATGTCTAAAGCCAATCTTTTCCATGAACGCTTGTTGACTATATCTTTATAAAAAATTCATTGTTTTCACTATTTCTTACACAATTTTTCACTATTTCTGTTTTAGCTTGTACTTTTCTTCACAATGTTTGAAACTTTGTATTGTTAGCACTTTATATGGTATTGCCTCCTTAAGATGAATCCCTTTGTTTTCCTCATTATTATTTCCTGTTCGGTAAAATAACTGGTATATGAATAAATGTAGATGTGGATTCACTGAACTCAGGAGTTATGGCGTGTGTAACCCGCTTGATTTCATAAACACATTCTCTTCTAGATGTTGCTGCCTTATCCAAAATATCTCTTTACAAACTTGACATGTTGGTTTTGGACCAGTGAAGATCTGAATAATTGCAGTGCAAGTCTTATTAATTATGTTTCTTCCCCAGTTGTGCCAGCTGGTCCAGTAAAGACAGTGTCAGTGATGGCGAGAGATTCAGTGACTCTAAACACTGGTGTTCCTGAACCACAGAGATATGATGTGATTCAGTGGAGGTTTAAAAACTCTCCTATAGCGGAAATCAATAGAAAGACTAAAACATCCTTTACATCTAATACTGATGATGAGAGATTCGGAGACAGACTGCAGCTGGACTATTGGACTGGATCTCTGACCATCAGGAACATCACAACCAAACACTCTGGAGAATATAAATTTGACATCAGCACCAGCAATCACACCATACACAGGTCATTCACTGTGACTGTCAGCGGTGAGTACATCAATGTAATATTAAGTATTTTTAGATTAGCTCTGTGAATAGTTTAGATTAGTGTTTCCCCACCTTTTCCAACTTGTGGCCCACACAACCAATCGCAAAGTTTCCGCGGCCGCCCACTGCAAGAATTTTAACTGACCCGACTGTTTGTGTCCCGTTGGTTAATGAGGACTAAAGCCCAATTTATACTTCTGCGTCGAACTTACGCCGTAGCTACGCCGTAGGCTGTGCGTAGCGCACGTACCCTTCGGCGTACCCTGACGTGCACCTCTCCAAAAATGTAACAATGCGTCAATTCTACGCGGACGCAAGCGCTGTGATTGGTCTGCTAGAACCCCTCCCTCGGGTTTCACATGCTCCCTCTGCATGTGTAATTGCGCGTCAATGCGGACAACGACGCAGAAGTATAAATGAAAACCAACGCGTAGTGTATAGCGTAGAGGCTCCGGCGTAGGTCCGACGCAGAAGTATAAATCAGCCTTTAGAAACAGACATTAACACAGTGGCTGCTACATTGCTCAACTCTGCAAAAGCTTGTTGTAAATGCATACATTTGACGCACTCCAGAGCGCAAACACAAATACGAACTGGAGCGTTTGACCAATCTCTTATCCAGTTATTACAGCTTCAACTAATGGTGCTCTTGCTGCGCCCCCGAGGACCAGGCGTGACCGAGCCTAGAGAGACTCTGACACTTAACAATTGGACAGTGTTCACTATGAATCACTACAATAAAGACTACTACATGAATATAGAGTTGAAGGGTTTCTTTACTTCTGTTTGCAACAGCGCAGCAACAGACATAAACACTGCATGCATCCCTCATGGCACATCTTCTTCAACTAACTTTTTCAGGATAGAACACAACACTTGTAATACAATGACACCTAGTGGTGACTCCAGGATACTACAGACAGTTTAGACCTCAGAGTCTCCTTAGAGTTAGACTCAACTAATGCAAAGGTTGATGTTGTTTAGCATTTACTGAACACTGTGTGTTGGGCTGTAGAGAAGCAAGGTGCAAATGATGAAGATCAGGCTTGATGTCAAGCTAAAAAAAATAACTTAAAACCTAA
Source organism: Gila robusta (assembly GCA_030770095.1). Taxonomy (NCBI): domain Eukaryota; kingdom Metazoa; phylum Chordata; class Actinopteri; order Cypriniformes; family Leuciscidae; genus Gila; species Gila robusta. The sequence continues at coordinate 48,891 of JAVALU010000409.1, forward strand.
AATAAGCAAGTAATGAAAAGCTTTGAGCAACACGGATAGTGGCTGCTTGTTTTTTAGCTCCCACTCATGTGAAGACTAGCACTAGGTAGTCACTACTATATTTTCTTCATTTAGATTTATTTTTACTCTTTTTGATGTCATGCATTGCTGAAGGTTCATCGGTAATACTTTACAATTAGTTACAATTTGTTAAAATTTGTTAATATATTAACTAAAATTAACTAACCGTGAACAATACATTTGTGACTGTATTTATTCATCTTTGTTAATATTATTTAATAAAAATGCAGCTGATTGATAGTTCATGTTAGTTCTCAGTGCTATAACTAATGTTAACAAATACCAATGAATTTAGTATTTGTAAATGTTGAAATTGTTCATTAACTAATATTCATAAATGTTGTAGAAGTATTGTTCATTATTAGTTCATGTTAACTGAAGTAGTAACTAATGTTAACTAATTAAACCTTATTGTGAAGTGTTACTGATTTATTATTACTTGTAGATGAAGAAACATCTGCATTTTTCCTATCATGTTAAATCTGCTGTATCCGGCAGTGACTGTATGAGGCAAAAGAAGATAAATTAATAGTTTACTCTTAACACAACCAATCATCTAGCTTAAATAGTGAATAAACAGTAACCGTTTATTAATTATTTGTCATTATATTTTGAATTATTATATTTAATTAGACATTTTTACATGTATTAATAAAATTACACACACAATATCGTTGCAAGCCACTCGGGGTGTTTAGTATTCAGTGAACTTATGTTTTCTTCTACTATCATTTCATCATATGAACACGTTTCTCTCTTTTAAGTTTCTGCCCCGGGAAATCTCCTATTAGACTTAAATGTGCCTTTTTAACTTGTGAAGGTTTGTTGTAGTAATTAAACTTTTTAACTGAGATTGAATTGGGCTTTATTATTTTGTGAGATGTGTTAACAGACTTTCTGTAGGCATGTTCTGAGTGTGTGTTTGTCAATGATCTTCATGTGTTTGTTGTTACAGGTGAACTGAAGTCAGCACTAGAAGTGATTAAGGGAGATTCTGTCACTCTAGAGACTGGTCTTACTGAGATACAGATGGATGATTTAATGCAGTGGACGTTTGGAGACTCTCAAATAGCTGAATTCATTAAAGCAGACGATCGATTCTTCACATCTGACGGCAGACTGAAGCTGGATCATCAGACTGGATCTCTGACCATCACAAACACCAGATTCACAGACTCTGGACTCTATGAACTGAAGATCAGCAGCCGCAGTCGCACCGTACTCAAGATATTCACTGTTGCTGTCACTGGTGAGTAGATCGTTTCTGCCAATATGATGATGATCCTATTATTGAGAGCTCTGAGAACAACCCTGAAGTTAAATAAAAGTTAGCACGAGTTAGCATTGATTTAACCTGAATTTGAATTGTTAAAAATAAACTCTGTATCTTGAACCGTAACCCTCTGATGGTCTTCATTTATGAGTCACATCCTGGGCCTTCCCGGTCAGAAGTGACCGGACACCTAAAAATTAAACTTCCTCCATCCCAGTAAAAACCAATGCAATTTATTTTTGTTCTATAATATTTATTCTTTTTAATTTAGTATTTTGAGACAATTTGATTGAACTCATTAATATTTATGCAATATTTATAGTCCATTTTTTGCCATTGAAAATAATAATTATTTTTTTTTTTTTCTATGCAGTATTTTGAGTTAAATAGAGACTAGGCTTTCAGAAAGAAAAAAAAGAAAATAAATCAATTTATTAAACATAAAATTAAATAAATCATGTAATTGCATGGGTTTACCACTAGATGCCTGTATAGCTCTAAATGGAGTTGCTTGTGAATTCTAGTTGTTTTTGGATCAAATTACTTACTTTTAAAGTAACACCAAGTAGCTTTTCCTCTTCGGTCGCCCTACTGGTTGGAAACGAAATTGTCCATTACCGCTGTCGTAAATAATTTAGCCTACCGTCGCACGCATGCTCGCTGTTTATCAGAATCAGAATCAGAATCAGAAAGAGCTTTATTGCCAAGTGTGCTTGCACACACAAGGAATTTGTTTTGGTACTGAGGCTTCCAGTGGACATATACAAATACAAATACAACAAGAAACATAATACTACAAATTATAAGAATAAAAAATATAAATATAAATGTATGAGAATAAAAGTATCATAGTTGGGTTTAGTCAGAATAGACATTTTCAGATTTACAGATTATGAACATATTTACAGTGTTTTGAATACTATAAATAAATAAATCTACATATAAGTATCACCTGAGTTGTAGGGTATTGCACTAAACAGTGGGAGTATTGCACTTAAGGGATATGCCTTGGGAGGAGTGTTAACTGTTCAGGAGGGAAATGGCCTGTGGGAAGAAACTGTTCCTGTGCCGAGATGTTCTTGTGGCCAGTGATCTGAGTCGCCGTCTTGACGGTAACAGTTCAAACAGGAGGTGTCCAGGGTGAGTGGAGTCTGTGATGATTTTACCTGCTCTCTTCCTCACTCTGGAAGAGTACAGGTCCTGGAGGGTTGGCAGGGGGGCACCAATGATCCTCTCCGCAGTCTGGACTGTCCGTTGTAGTCTCCTGATGTCTGATTTGGTAGCTGAACCAAACCAGACAGTGATGGAAGTGCATAAGACTGACTTAATGACGGCTGAGTAGAACTGAATCAGCAGCTCCTGTGGCAAGTTGAACTTCCTCAGCTGGCGAAGGAAGTACAGTCTCTGCTGGGCCTTTTTCACAATGGAGTCAATGTGATTGTCCCACTTCAGGTCCTGAGAGATGGAAGTGCCCAGGAACCTGAATGACTCCACTGCTTCCACAGTGCTGTTCATGATGGTGAGTGGGGGGAGTGCTGGGCTGTTCCTCCTGAAGTCCACGATCATCTCCACTGTTTTGAGCGTGTTCAGCTCAAGGTTGTTATAACTGCACCAGACAGCCAGCTGTTCAACCTCCAGTCTGTAAGCAGACTCGTCACCGTTTTGGATGAGACCGATGACAGTGGTGTCGTCGGCAAATTTCAGGAGCTTGACAGTGGGGTCTTTAGAAGTGCAGTCATTAGTGTACAGGGAGAAGAGCAGTGGGGAGAGAACGCACCCTTGAGGGGCGCCAGTGCTGGTGGTGAGAGTCCTGGATGTGAGTTTCCCCAGTCTCACTCGCTGCTGCCGGTCCGTCAGGAAGCTGGTGATCCACTGACAGATCGAGGATGGTATGGAGAGCTGGGTCAGTTTGGCTGTGAGAAGACCAGGCATGATGGTATTGAAGGCCGAACTGAAGTCCACAAAGAGGATCCTTGCATAAGTCCCTGGTCTGTCGAGATGTTGCAGGATATAATGCAGTCCCATGTTGACTGCATCATCCACAGACCTGTTTGCTCTGTAAGCAAACTGAAAGGGATCCAGCAGGGGTCCAGTGATGTCCTTCAGGTGGGCCAGCACCAGTCTTTCAAACGACTTCATGACCACAGACGTGAGAGCGACAGGTCTGTAGTCATTAAGTCCAGTGATTTGGGGTTTTTTGGGGACAGGAATGATAGTGGAGCGTTTGAAGCAGCAGGGAACTTCACACTGCTCCAATGATCTATTGAAGATCTGCGTGAAGACCGGGGCCAGTTGGTCAGCGCAGGCTTTTAAACAAGCAGATGAGATGCCGTCTGGACCTGAGGCTTTCCTAGTCTTCTGTTTTTTGAAGACTCGGCTCACGTCCTCCACACAGACCTTAAGCTCAGGTTGGATGGCAGGAGGGGAGAGTAATGGGGGTGCAGGAGGTGATGGTGAATGTGTGAAATGCAGGTCAGAGCCGGTGTGTGGTGTGAATGAGGGCTTTTCAAACCTGCAATAAAATGAGTTTAAATCATCAGCCAGGTGTTGATTGTCCACAGATCGGGGGGATGGTGACTTGTAGTTGGTGATGTTCCTCAGGCCATTCCAGACTGATGATGGGTCGTTGGATGAAAACTGTTTTTTCAGTTAATCAGAGTAGCTTCTTTTAGCAACTCTGATCTCCTTTGTCAGTCTGTTTCTGGCCTGGTTATACAAGATTTGATCCCCACTTCTGTAGGCATCCTCTTTGGCATGACGAAGGTGTTTGAGTTTCCCAGTAAACCATGGTTTATCATTAGTAAATGATAAGAATGTCCTGGTAGGAATGCATGTATCCTCACAGAAACTTATATATGATGTTACAGTATCTGTGAGCTCATCCAGATCGTTGGTAGCAGCTTCAAAAACAGTCCAATCAGTGCAATCAAAGCAGGCCTGTAGATTCTGCTCTGCTTCATTAGTCCATCTTTTTACAGTGCTTATTACAGGTTTAGCTGATTTCAGTTTCTGCCTGTAGGTCGGTATGAGATGAACCAAATAGTGATCAGAGAGCCCCAAAGCTGCTCGTGAAACGGAGTGATACGCATCTTTTATTGTGGTGTAACAGTGGTCCAGTATATTACTGTCTCTGGTGGGACATGTAACGTGCTGTCTGTATTTTGGTTGTTCACGGTAAAGATTTGCTTTGTTAAAATCCCCAAGAATGATTAAAATAGAGTCAGGATACCTTTGTTCTGTTTCAGCTATTTGTTCAGCCAGCTGTTGTAGCGCCGCGCTCACGCACGCGTCTGGAGGGATGTAAACATTCACGAGAATGAAAGAGGAAAACTCCCGAGGCGAGTAGAAAGGTTTACAGTTTATGAAATGTGCCTCTAAATTAGGAGAGCACATCTTCTTCAGTGTTGTTACATCTGAACACCAACTTTCGTTAATGTAGAAACACAATCCACCACCTCTTGTTTTCCCCGTTAGCTCCACGATGCGATCTGCTCGGAACAGCTGGAAGCCCGGCAGATGTATTGCGTTGTCCGGTATGGCTTCACTCAGCCAGGTTTCAGTGAAGCACAGAGCAGCAGAGTTTAAAAAATCCTTGTTAGTGCGGGTGAGGAGAAGAAGTTCGTCCGTTTTGTTAGGAAGGGATCCAGGGCTGGACTGGGACAGAAAATCGGCCCTGGCATTTTGGTCCAGACTGGCCCACTACATATGATAATAAACACCACCCATCTTTGCACGCCCTTGAATATGTTTTTGTTCAACTCCTATTCATTAAAACCACTAATGCCATGTAATGAGTGAGTATAAACGAGTGAGAGTTAACAGATGAAATAAGTACAAAATTGTACTTTATTAATACAATTGAACTATACTCCACAGTGATGCATCCAAAAAACAAGCTATAATCTGCATTGGCATAGAAATACAAGTGTTTCTCACAGGAATTTTGGTAAAACTGTGGTGGGCGACCTCTGTCCTTCTAGGGGGGGTTGGGGGCATGCCCCCCCTAAGAAAATTTTGTGCATTTTAATGTTAAATTCATCAATCTGGTGCAGTTTGAGGGTTCAAAATTAAAAGCTCCAACCCATATTCAGTGTGCAAATATAACAAAGAAAAAATTAAACCTATTTTAGTAACAGTGTCTGTCTATATTACACTACTACATAATAATAGTTATAACATTAATCTCATGACAGTAGCCTAATAGCCATATATTGTAAAACAAATGCACTGAAAAATAAAGAAAACTTTCATAATTAGTTTTGTACTAATTTCTAAACTTGAAAGAGATAAGCACATGATCTTTTATTTTGACGGAAACTGCATCAAGCTTTTATTTTGGCGGAAAACATGGATAAAAACGCGTCTCATTAAACTTCTAGTAAATTTCTGTAATCGTCAACTATGCAGATGTGGAAATAATGCGTAACTGGGTTATGAGTTCCTACACTCATAGCCAAAGTGTTTTGAAAGTAGTTCTGCTTACCGCGGACTCTACACTTTCTCATCTCTCTCCTGATCCTCCTTACTATCCTCCTCATCAGCCACTGGATGTTTTCTGCAGCTGGTCCTGTTGCTGCAGAAAACATATTTTGACACATTTTACAGCGTCTGCTATTTCTATTACACGCTATTTCTCTGCACATTCCTTGCGTTTCTTCTCCATCTCTCAGACTATTTTGACAGATACACACTTGACACTGCACGCTCACTCAAAGCCCAAAGGGGGAGGTGTTTAAAGATGTGATTGGGCCAGCCCAGTGTCAATCAAGAAAACAACCAATGGGCCGCTGATCTACGCGTTTCATGGGCCGGTCTGTCAGTGGAAAAAAAAAACTGACGCTTACTTTTTTTGACCAATGCATTACACCGGCACTAACCCAGCGCCGTCAATTAAACAAAACAAAACGAATGGGCGCCGATGTACGAGTTTTATGGGCCGCTAAAAAAAAAAAAAAAAAAGTATGAGATGTATCGGCCCAAAAAGCACGTCGGCCCACCGGGCATTTGCCCGGTATGCCAGATTACCAGTCCAGCCCTGAAGGGATCGGAGATTCGCGAGATGAATACTGGGGAGTGCAGTGCGCAGGCCGCGCTCCGCGGAGTTTATAACCAGCGCGCCCGCATTTGCGTCTGACCGCGCGTTTGAACAACAACGCTGCCCCTCCGACGAGAATTAATGTCCTGCAAGACGTCCGAATAATCAAAAACTGTAGAAAAGATATCTGGTGTGTGTTTCCTAATGTCCAGTAGTTCGTCTTTGGTGAAACTGATAGGAAAAGAATGACTAAACGCAGAACAAACAAACAAAAACAACACAATAGCTGGAGAGCCCCACACAGAGGCAGCCGTCTGCGGCGCCATATTGGATGTATATTGTAATGTGATGCACAAAGTAAATTGTCCAGCACCGGCTTTAGAATGAACGATGTCCACAGACAAGGTAGAGTATGTTACATGATTTCATGAAAGGATGATGTATTGTGACATCAGAAACGAAGAAAAACGAAATAAGGACTATTGTAGCGCTTGACGTAAAGCAGTCGAATTTTGTAGTTCTTTTTGTGCACGCGAAAAGTTACATAGTGCCAGTAAAAACGATACAGACCCCGTCAGGCTATGGCAGAAGTGTCATTTAACTTATTTTAAGTCGATGTACCATCACAAGGGTCTTGGAAATATATTATGAAGGTTGAAAAGTGTTACTTAGTGTTACTTTAAGATGTGGATTGAATGTATTTTTTTTAGAAATTCTCAAATAATACCTTTTGCCAAGGTTTATAACATTTTATTAATTATTATTTTAATAATTATTAATTATATATATATAAAAACATAAAACATAAAAACATAAAAAATATATAAAAACATAACATAATTAATATATATATATATATATATATATATATATATATATATTAATTATGTTATGTTTTTCACTCTTGATGTTTTACAGTTTCACCCCTTCATTACTGATGTAACCCCTTTCACCCGGGTCCCACTCAACCCGCTCCGAGCGGGCCTCGAACCCAGGTCTCCGGCATGAGAGTCAGGCGCTCTAACAAGGAGGCTATTGAGATCAGAGGAGTGAGGTTTACTCGCACAGCAACTACTAGCTGGCCTCCGTTACACTGAGCACTTTTTTTCTGCATCGTGGCCGATTTGTAGAGAATTTTTGTGTTTTTGTCAATTTCCCATTCATTTCCTATGGGGTTATTTTTGGCCGAAGACCAAAATCGTGACTAATTTTTTTACGACCACTTAGCATGCTCGGATTCATGAACTCAATTTTTTTTGTGTTCACATACCTAATGCCAGAAAAGTCACCAAGTTTCATAACATTCCGATGAAGCTGTGCTTTTTTAAAAATTCAAAACAGATTTTATAATCTGAATTTATTTATTGGTGTGTATGTGTATAAAAGTGTGTTTGTATGTGTGTGTGTGGGTGGGTGTGAATTTTTTGCACTCTTGATGTTGTAGAGTGTCACCCCTTTACTGCGGTGTACTTTTTTTAAGAATCGTGGCCGATTTGTAGATTGTACAGACAAAAATTCAGAGAATTTTTGCGTTTTTGTAAATTTCCCATTCTGTCATTTTTGACCGAAGACCACGAGTGTGACTATTTTTTTTACGACCACTTAGCATGCTCGGATCATGACCTCAATTTTGTTTTTGTATTCACATACCAAATGCCAGAAAAGTCACCAAGTATCATAACCTTCCAATGAAGCTGTGATTTTTAATAATTCAAAACAGAAAATTCAGACCATCAGAGGGACTGTTATAATTTGTTACGCGTTCAGAAAATTTTGATGCAAAAGATATTTGTAAAGGGTATATTATTATTTGAACTAACATAATGTCTCAACATTTCATTCTTGAGACAAACCTTTTAATTAACATTTTAGTTGTATTTAAATGATTGGTAACACTGATAAAATTCATTACTCTAATGATCGAACCAAAATTGCAAGCATTTGTATTTTCTCTTATTTTTTAATACAAGTATTTGTAATTTTCTCAGACTCATAACTAAGAAAATAAAATCTCAGAGCTCATCTGTATCTGCAGTAAATGCTTTAAGACTGTTGGCATGTTTCTGAAGGTTTTTAAACTGTTTAAACTGCATTAATGCTTGTAATATTTTCATTGAGATCAGTCCTGTGTTCACATCAAACACCTGCAGTAAAACAGTAATACAGAAGATGAACAGTGAAAAGGAGAATCATGATATCTGAAATTACATTAGAGGCTCATTTATGATTCACCTTTAACAGAATCAGATTCATATTTAAATAGATCAGACTGACAGATTCACTCACTGATGACTCTCTCTTTATCATTACAGGTCCAGGTCTGTCCTAAAGGTGCTATAGCAGGGATTGTTATTGCTGTTCTGCTGGTGCTCGCTGCTGGTGTTGTGATTTACTATCGCCGCCGCAGGATCTCTGAACTAAAAGAACAAAAATGTGAGTATTACAGCTGATAAAGCAAGAGAAATGCTGAGCTTTATTATAGAGATTAAGTGTAAAATGTTTGTTCATAATCATGTTTCAAACACTTTACATGTGTATGTGTGTGTTGTGTTGTAGTTTTGCTCATAAAGCAGGGTTAGAAAGAAACATAATCAATACACAGATATTAAAGAGCACTGACCTGTGGTTTTGTTTAAGAATGAAGGCTCTGAATGCATTTTTATACAACTTTATACAACTATTTTATTGTTTTGTGGAAATTAAATGTATAGCTAGTCCACACTTTTTAAAATGCATAAAGTTTTCTGTTAGTGTTGGTGTCTGGGTTTGGGTTAAAATACAGTATTTATAACTAGCTTTAACAATAGACTTCTGTGCAGTGTCCACATTCAGAGCTGAGTAGACGTGTGTCTCAATCATAACTGGCCCGTATCCCTAAAGATTCTGAGAATCCTCTCAGAGAGCTCCTAACTTAAAGTTACAATACCTAAGATTTTTGCATTAAAATATCCCAAAATCACAAGGCCAGTGTTATATATTTAGTTAAGGTGATAACTTACAATATTCCAAATGTTTCAAACAATGTTTAAATCGCGAGAAAATTGAGATTTTAACCAAGGAACGGGGCGTGTGAGCAGGGGTGAGCTGGGAGTCGCCAGTCAATCGCGCCATATCCGCGTTACCCTCGGTTTCCGCTCGTACTAGCGTGGAGTTCCTGGACAAATGCGGAAGTTGTAGTTGTGCTTGTTAGCGCTATCAAGCAACAAACAGTCAGCTTGTTTCGCGCATTTGTTATGGAATGGATCACAATTATCTTTAGCGATTGCAGCTGGTTCTGTCGACAAAGACAAGTCTCATAAACGCAAACGTCAACGAACGGGTCAACCAAACGACCCAAAAGAATTTGGGACAAGAAGAGAAATAAAACCAGGATCAACATCGGTGTGGCATTTCCTAAATAGGAGAGAACTTCGTGAAAAACCGAACTAGAAAGAGACGCCGATCTTGCATGGTTTTAATTGACAGGTGAGTAACACCGTGTTCTGTATTCAATTTTCATGTCAGTAAAGGATTCAAAACAATTAGTATTATTGTTTAGAATGTCTGGTTGTCTATGCATAAATAGTGAAAAATCGTAAGGTCATATTCACCGCGAATACTCTAAGTAAATAAATATACGATGTTCTACATAAAGATTAATCATCCTTTGGCAAATGATGTGGGTATGTCGAATGTCCTTAAAATGCGCAGCGTTTCACAATTCAACAAATACAGTAACATCTGTGATAACTAATTTACTATTAAAACCTTACTTTTCTTGCGGGTTATTCAGTTTAATGAAAAACAAGCATGTCATTAAACGCAAACCATTTATAGAAATCGAACTTACCTCATCCCTGAAAATTAATTTTCGATTCCCGTCTGACTGATTTATCCACGGTGGAGTTGAAAACAACAGTTCCTATCATTCCGCGCTCCTTCACGTCGTCATCAAGCAAAGCCGTTGTTGTTGTTTTGAATGTAGCGCCCTCTAGCGGCATAAAATCTTAGGTATTGTACCTTTAACCTAAAAATTCCTTGCCAGGAGTTTTAGCTTAGAAGTGATTCCAGAACATTTTCAGTGAACTCTGAGCAAGGAATGGATGGAAAATCCTATCTTAGTGAGGAGGTGTGGTTGACCCCGTTGCTAGGTATGAGTCATCATTTCAAAAGTCGTGATTGGTTGATCCTACAAGTTTGATGAAAATGAACTTTTGGTGATAATGAGCAAAGGATGTACCCTCAAATCAATAAACATAATTATACACTCTAATCTTATACAGACTGTAATTGTAAATAATATTTCACATTCAAGAAAATATCTGGAAAATAAATAGTAAGCTGTAGGGGTTATAGCCTAACATTAGAATCTAAAATATGTGAAAACTTAAGCTCATTACACCCTGTTCAAATAATGATTCATGTCTTATTTGCTTATATTAATATCCTAGCTGGCATATTTTGTACTTTCACTCCCATATGGACCCCATTGAAAACAAGATGGCCTATCTCATGGGGCTGTCCTTAATGAAGTAGAAATTGCAACGTTACAACTCAGTGTGGTCTTAACGAGGGTAACGGCTCAGCTTTTATCAATGTCTGTGATTGCTGGCTGGTCTATTTATGAAGGCTTGTCAACAAATATCCTACAAACACAGAAAATGGAAAAAAAAAGGAGTCCTAACCCATTTTGTGCAGCTGCTTAGGGGAACTCCTAAGCCACTAAAAGTCCTCTTCCCTGCTCTTAGCAGATCTCGCATTAGGAGCCCTTTTAAGCACTAGGAATCTTGAGGAATAGCTTTTATATTAACTGGGATTTTCGTGTCACTTTTAGGGGAAATTCTAAGAAAACGTCATGACTCTGAGAATTTTCTTTGCACAAAAATTTTGCACAAAAATTCTTTAGGGATACGGGCCCTGGTTTCCTGACTGGTGTTTTGCTGCTTTCACACAGATTCTGTGCACTCTTCATCTGGTCAGGATCAAAGGTCATCTTAAACCAGCGCACCAGCTCAGAGTAGTTTATGATGCTTTTCATAGCAAAGAGATGGAAACTCTTAATAGAGAAGTTATAGATTGATTTAAATGATAGGAAATACAGAGCAATAGCTTCAGGGAGTCACAGATGCTAAAATAATAAACACAAACAAATCAAACATAAACCTGAGATTAAAATCAGAGGGGAGAAACAATAAAGACTTCTCTGACTATATGTATATATACAACATTTACACATTTAGCAGATGCTTTTATTTAAAAAGAAGCACTTAATGATGAACACAACACAAAACACAGATTATGAATAATGTTGAAGTATATCAGATAATGTGTTTATATTGTCTTTTGCTGGTGAGTGTGATTCAGTGTTTGCAGGTTTAATGATCTGGGCCCGTATCCCTAAAGAATCTAAGAATCCTGCAGTTATTAAGAAATCAATATACCTTTTTAAGTATGGATCCTTTAAAACCCTATGATGTTAAAAAAAAAAAAAAAAAAAAAAAAGTTACTACATTTTTTGTACCGATTTTTTTATCATTTAAAATCTAATCTTTTTTTCTAGATAACCTATACCTTTTTATTCCTTTGCGAAATATTCACTTATGATCCAGTAATTTTTAATTTTTTTGTTGTCTATTTTAATTTATTTTTTCGGAGTCTTCTATTTTTATATCGCCTAGGTTTTTCTTTCTCCTTTTCCTTGGTTTATCTCCTTTTTTTATTCCGTTCTATTTTCTTATTTTCTCTGTTTCTTTCTTACATTTTAATCCTCTTTGCCCTATCCTTTTTTCAATTATCCCAACTCTCACTTTTTTACTCTCTTTTTTTTATCATTGCAATTTTTTTATTTTTTTTAAGTGTGCATATATACGTTCCTTCTACTTTTATAAATATCCTTTTATTCTTACTTATTTTTCACTTTATCGTGGCCTTTTATCCCTTTTCGTAGATGCACCTTGTTCCTCTTGTTTTTTTTCGCGATCCATTGTGTTCTTTTTGCTTTTTCATAGTTACTTTCTATCCCCTTCAATTTTTAATTATTCTCTTTTCGCTTCTTTTCTGTTTTTAAAGTTTTTTAAACATCTTTTTCATCTAGGAAATTTTTTAATTTTTTTTCTATAACTTTTTAGTTATTTTCGGTTTTATTATTTTTTTAAAAATTATATTCCTTATTTCTTTTTCAAGTCTCTTTTTTTTTTATTTTCTTTTTTATTTAATAAAAAAATTATTAATTTTTCTTTACTCTATAAAAGATTACATAGGAATTCTCTGTATGTTCCACCTTCCGCATCGTCCCCTGTTAATTTTTGTTATTTACAAATTTTATCATCCTTCCCTACTACTTTCTTCTTTCCTCCCATTCCTTACCTCTTTTCCGGTTATTATTAATTAATATACATAGTTAAATCGGTCTTTAGCTTCTTGATTGTCTGAAAAATTTTTTCCCCATGAAATTTATGGATAATTTAATTTTTAAATTTATTAAATATTTTCTTTTTTTTCTTATCCTTTTATATTATATTATTTAGTTTTTTTACATTACCCTTTAGTCCTTTTTTTTTTTTCACCTTCTTGTTAGAGCTTGTTTCTATGTCCCTTACTTTGTCTACCTACTTTGATTTCCACTTAGCCCCTCCTTTTTCTTTCCTATCACCTTTTTATTAATTAATTTCCTTACCTGTTTTGGTAATTTCTTATTTTTTTAAAAAAAATTTATTTTATTTGATATCCTGTGACTTCATATTTATGCCATTTTTTTAATTATTTAGGGTATGTGGATGGGTGTGTGGAGGGATATCTTTTTACACCTTTGTCTTACCTATCATAGTATTCTGTATCTGTGTCTGGGTCTACTATGTGGTGGTGTGTGGGTGGTGGTCGGGGGTGCGTTAGGTCACTTTAGGGGGGGTGGAGAGGTTAGGGGGGGAGAGGGTCATCTATGGCCTTCATTGGTGTTGGTAGGTGATGGAGGGGGGATATTTTTGTCGTGTTGGTGTGTCTTCGAGAGGGTGGTGAGAGCGACTAGGGGATTAATAATTACGCTCCTCACTGTTATACTTTTTCTATCCAACCTTAGATTTTTTCTTTTCTCCTTAAATTATCCGAAACTATCTCGTTATTAGACCTTGAACGATTTTTAAAATTTCCTTATGTACACTTTATTTTCTCCCTTGTTCTAAGAGAACAAAATACAAACACCTCTAATAATTGTAATGTTAATCTCACATTATTCAATGTCCTATAGGGTAAATCCCCTTCTTTTATTGTTCTTTTTTTTTTTTTATTTTTTTTTATTGTTATTTTCTTTTAATTTTCTTTTTTTTATTTTTTTTTATGGGATATTACATACTTCCCCATTATTACCCTCCTACCACTTTACTACACTTCCTTCTATGATCCTATTGTCATACTCAGTTTCTTTCTCCTTTTTTCCTAATTAAAGTTATTCAATTTTTATATCATGATCAAAATATTAAATTTTTCCTATCGGTTATTTGGTATTTATTTTAACCTATTATCTTTCAATATAAAACACCACAGAGGACAAAGTTCTGGCAACCGTCTTCCCCATGTAACTTTTGATATATCCCATAGTTGCAGGATAATTTGTATATGTTTTGATTTTTACCTTTCATGTTTTTTTTCCCGTTTATCTGGGGTCACAAGTTCGCCATATATTAATTAATTTAATCTTTTTTTTTCTACTTTTTATTTATTTAAATGGTTTATGAAACTGACAGAACATTTTTTTTACTTTTTTTTTCTTCATCTTATTACCTTTTGTCTCTTTCACAACTGTTAAGATTTATTTTATTTAATGTTACCTTTCATGACCCCTTTGTATTTCTATACCTTTCACCTTCCACTTATCTTTCTATTATTTAATATTTGGATGCCTCACATTCATTTCTTATTAAGTCTATCACTCTTTTTTAGATGCCTTGGCCCTTCAGGTTCCTTCTTTACAGGCCATTTGATCCTTCTATTATCTTTTATTTTTTCTTCATTTATATTTATTTGTGTCCTTACATGAGTGTATTATCAATTTTTTTTTAATCTTGTTTTCGCTTTACCTTATATATCTTATAACTTTAACTTAGATTCTGATTTATACCCACCCTCCTAAATTTTTTTTTTTTGAACTTTTTAGCCCTTGATGCCCCTGTCCATTTGTTAGATCCGATCCCAACATTTTAAAATAAAAATACGAGATTATTAACGAACCTAATAATATTATCTTATTTCATTTGTTATACCATAATACGGCACAATTCATCTATACACCTATACATCGGATTCCATTTCGTCACTCTTGGTCAAAATTACAATGATATGTGTTTATCTATACCTATGCTTTACCTAGAATCTACATTTTACGATATTTATTTAATTACTTAGTTATCGAATGTACTACCGGTTTCGTTATTAAACGGATTGCTTCTTTTGTATCTCTAAACTAATCCAATTTTATTTTTTTCTTTAACATTAGTTCCTTCACGGACGCGATATTTTTTTTTTTATTTATTTATTCACTATTCGCCATTTTTGCTAATCTTGACTCTTTATCCCATGGAGGACGCTCAATATACATAAATGAGCAAAACCAACCTCATATTATATATAAACAAATACCCTACATCCAATATACTAAGTAACGATTATTTTTAGACTCTATTTGTGTTTCCATTGTAATATTATATAAATTTTTAATAAATTTTTTATTTATATTTAACAAAACAAAAAAAAAAAAATTTATAAAAAAACTTCTTTTCCTTTCTCCGATATTCTTTTTTTTAATGCAGTCAAATAATTCCTTGTATCAAAATGATAATCCCAACCATACAAAATAAAACTTATGAGTAAATAAAGAAAGTATAAACCTCAAAATCCACTAAATAATAAAATATATACCAGAATACCAACATTATATACATACTTTATTTACCACCAAATGTAACATAATTTGTTATTGATTTACCTTAACTACGATTTCTTTATATTTTCAAAAATACCCCGTCCCAAGCCTTCCACATCAGCATTATGCTAAACAAACCCTTTATAATTCCATTACCGATCACCTTATTACATTTAACCTTCGGCCTTTTTACCCGAACCGCAATTTATTTTTTTAATTTTTCCTTTTAGCCTTAATTAGTTAATCTATTCTTTATAATATTTATTTTTAATATTTTTTTACATTATTTCTCCTTTTTTGATCCTTTATTGTCTCCCAATTCTCCTTCTTCCTAATTTATAGTTTTTATAGATATCTACCTTTATATATTCTAACTTTTCCAATATTCTAAAAAATTTTTCTTAGCTTTTTTATTTTACTTTTTTTTCCTTTTGACTTTCTTCTTCTCTAATTGGCCCCTTATCGCATTTTATTTATCCTTCTTGGTCCTTGTTTTTTGCCCTCTACTTAATTCCCATTGCCTTTTTTTTATAGCACCCACTTATTTTTGTTTTTCGTAATCTTTTATGGTGTTTGTTTTTCCCTCTAAATTGGATTAATCCGACAACGGAATTACTTGATTATATACTATTTCATACCTTTCCCCCTTTTTATTAACCTTTTTTTCGTTTCATTAGCTTTTTATTTACTTTTGTCTCATTTTTTCCTTATTCTTCATTATTAACAATATTAATTGTCCGAACTTTAATTCCTTTCAACTTACACATTTTTATTTATTCCACACCCATTCATGAAGCTTGGGTTCGTTATTTCATTTTTGCCCGGGTTCCTTGGGTACTCGCCACGAAAACTCACCATACTTGGGGCAAACAGTTAAATACTATTCACGTTTCTCTGAGATATTAAAGCTTATGCGCTTATAGTTATTTTAATAATTCCCTTAATTTTTACCTTGTCCTTCTATATTTATGACTCCGTCCTTTTGCCGGCTTGTCCTTAGTAATCTAAGTCTTTTTTTAAAAAAAAAAAAAAAAAAAAAAAAAAAACCTTTTTTATTCTAATTTTTTAGATCCTTGTTTCATTGTAATATTACCTTTCCTTTTTTTTTTGTCGTTTTAAAAAAAAAATGATAAAAAAAGTTAACCTATCATCATGGCCCATTTTTCTGTTTATTAGTTTTATTTTTCTGTATTTTTTTCTCACTTTAAAGTCTTTGGCTCTTTCCTGGTGTTTTTATTTTACTTTCCCTTCTTTTTTTTTAATTTATTTTTTTTTTAAAAATAATCATTTTATTTTTTTTTACTTTTCACATTAAAAAAAAAAAATTATTAAATGGTTCCTTGATACCTTTCTGATTTTCCTTCTATTCCTTAACTTTTCTTTTTCATATTGTTCACTCTTAATATTGCTATTAACTTTTTTGCGTTCCTTAATCATCGGAAATTTTCTACATAATCACATTTAATCCCTTCATTAACTTTTCTTTTTTTACCTTACCCGTCTTATTATAAAAATGGTTTTTACCTTCACTTTAGGTTCTTATAATAATTCCTTACTATTCACCCTTTATTACTTTTTATCCTTATTTTTTTCTCCTTATTTATTTGTTATTTATTTTTTTAAAATTTTTTCATTCCCTTTAACTAGTTTTTTTTATTAATCTAAAAACTAAATTTTGTATTTTTTTTTTTTTTTTTTTACGTATTTTACACCCTTATTATTACTTTTATTTGACTCCTTTGTCGACCTACTTTTTATTTACGTGTTTAGACTCTTAGATTATGTATTTTAATAATTTTTATTTCTTTTTACATTTTAATTCTCCCCTACCTATCTTCCCTATTAGCCCCTTTTTTCTAAAATCCTTATTTTTTATTTTAAACAAAAAAAAATATAAATTCCTTTTCTAATTTAGATTTTAGAAAACTCTTAATTTAGCTTAAAAACTTTTACGTAGGAGTCTTAGCTTAAGAGCAATTCGGGACCGATCTGAGAGCAACTCTGAGTAAGGAAAAGACAAAAACTTGTATCTTAGTGAGGAGGCGGGGTTGACCCCGTTGCTATGTATGTCACAATCTTTTGAAGACTGTGATTGGTTGGTTGACCAAGAAGGAAAAAAAGAGTGATTTTAAGTATAGGGTCTATTCTAAGCCTTCACTTTGAAATTACATGCGTAATTTTTCCTATTTGACCATTCTCATACACACACACACACACACACACACACATTATATTTGTGTATATAAATCTTTTTTTTTATTTACCATACTGTTAATTTCCTATAAGGTATTTGATTGGATTAGAATGATAAAAATTGTTCCACTGTCTATTTAAGTGGTGGTTTGAATGTTGGTTTTAATGTAGCAAACATGGAATAAAAAACAAGAAGGACAAGAAAGCTCAACTGGACAGAGGAACAGTGTTTACTGTGAGCCCAGTTAGTGGATGAACACAAGGCCATCCTTAAAGGAAAATTCAGGCCGGGTGTCACAGCACAGAAGCAGACGTGGGAGCTTATAGCGGTTAATAATAAATTATTTACGGTTCATTCCCCCTGCTTGTGCGGAAGCCTGCTATATTCCTAAATGCATTTTTTTGAGCCTGCAATGTGGGAATGTCCAGTGGAAACTAAATGAACTGCGACACAATAAGAGGTTCTGGAATGCTGTAATTATTTGTGATCACTCTGCTTACAGAAGTTTGTGACAGACCCAAATCATCACTGCTGCATTGATGCATTTTCCCAGCTGCCAAATATCTTAATGTACAGTGATTTAATTTCTGGCACTATGCCATTCCTGTGCTGTGTCGGAGATGTTATTGTGTCTCTAATAAAATCGGTCACAAACATGATCCCTGCACGATCTAATCTATAGTGTCTTATTAACTCACTGTCATCTATTGTCTGCAATGCATTTCTTCTCCCTCTTCGTCTTTCTGCCATTTTCTCCTCTGCTAAAGAAACTCTTAAGCCTCTTAAAAGTCCTCATCCATACTCCTAACAATTTTGACCTTAAGACCTCTTTTAAGGGTTAAGATGCTCTCTGAATTACTTTTTTCTTTACTAGGATTTTTTCTTTAATTTTAGCAGTAAACGCCCACATTTCTAAGAATTTTCTTAGAATTTTGTCACTAGGAGCTACTTTTTGCATTAAGATTCTTTAGGAATACGGGCCCAGTCATTGAGCAGGAGTCAGATGTGGAGCGAATGATCATGTTGATTTTATTCCTTTCTGCTTTTATTGGTGTTCTTCTCCAGCTAATGTCTGTTCTGTGTTTCTCTGTTTCTGTTTGCTGCTGTGAAGTGAATTATATAAAGACGATGCTGACAGTGATGGAGGGAGATCCTGTCACTCTAAAACCTGATGAAGTACATAAAGACGACAATTTACAGTGGATGTTTAGAAGCTCTTGTATTGCTGAAAGGAAAAGAGCTGTTAAATGCATTGTACATGATGATGGTCCTGATGAGATATTTAAAGACAGCCTGGAGCTGGATCATCAGACTGGATCTCTGATCATCATGAACAGCAAAATCATACAATCTGGAAATTATGAACTACTGATCAACCGATCAGAAAGAAAGAGATTCAATGTTTCTGTCTTTGGTGAGTCACTCAAATCTTTAAGTAATAATGTTTTATTTAAAATCAGCTGAATTGATTAAATTAAGGACTATGGGTTTATTTGGTGATATCTTCTTATATACACAGTCTTCTGCACAAGTATTGAATCATAATTTCATCTATTATGCTGTATATAAAGGCACAGTTTCATTTCAAATCACTTTAAAATCAAATTGATTAATGTTTTAATTACTCTGCACTAAACTTGATCAATATGTTGTGTGTTTGTGAGCCACTGAAGACCTCGACAACTATCTGACAGTGAAACATTCAGTGACGGCACATTATTAATCATGAACACATTAGCTCAAGAACATTATTGAATCAAATCACATCAGTTTTTTGATAGAAAGAAAAAAATATCTGCAGTTTCTCAAGCTCAACACTATAAATATATAAAGTATATAAAGTTAATCAGAATAAAACCATTATTACTGGAACAATAAGAAGAGAAAACAAAGATGAACGTAAAACAAATCACAATGAAACATGATATTCAATAAAAATGATATTGTTTCCTGACATAAACACAATTAAACACTGATGTGTTGATGCTGATGATCACACATGAATCAGAGAATATGATTGGTCCAACACACACATCACAACACACATGAGAACTGAGGCCATTTGACTTCTTTAGATTTATATCATTATTTAGATGTTTATATTGAAGACTCAAATCTCATCATTTAATATTGTTTTTAGTATTATTATTACTTTTTATCAATATTCATAATCAGTAGAATTATGTATCTGTAGTATGTATTATGTATGTGGGTCTGAAGGAATTTATCCATGTTGCTTTTACTTTTTCTTTTTCTGATTTCTGTTCTGTGTTTCTCGGTATGTGTAGATAAGACAGATGACATACAGCCAGTGTCAGTGAAGAAGGGAGGATCTGTCACTCTGGAGACTGGTGTTACTGACATACAGAAAGATGAACAGATCAAGTGGAAGATTGGATACGACACTTTATTAGCTGAAATCACAAGAACAGACAAATGTATCTCAAAATTTGCTGCTGAAATACTCGAAGTCAAACTGGAGCTGGATCATAAGACCGGATCACTGACCATCAAGAAGATCAGACCCACAGATGCTGGAATTTATATGCTACGCAAAACTGAAGGAGGAAATACCACAACTAAATTATTCAAGGTCGAAGTCTCTGGTGAGTAAATCAAATATGTCGGTATTATAATAATCTTATTTTAGATCAACCCTGTCAGACATTTAGAGGAAAGACTGAGTTTGTATGATGACACTCTGATTTCTGTCAGAACAGACTCTGTCACTGTGTGTGTGTAATTGTAAATTATTGTAAATATCAATACATCTAAATGCAAATAATACAAGTCAACTTCTCCTTACTATATATATATATATATATATATATATATATATATATATATATAAAAGCAAAGCTTTCATTTAACATGATCTGTCTTGTGTGTTTTCTTTCAGATCCCACTGATGACAGAAATAACCCAAAGGCGGAAGGTGTAACAAGTATGAATCCAGTTAAACTTTATCATCATTAATAATACATCAAAATCAACTCTCTCCTTACTACAGTATATATATATATATATATATATATATATATATATATATATTAGGGGTGTAACGGTTCACAAAATTCACGGTTCGGTTCGATACGATACAGTGGTGTCACGGTTCGGTTCGGTTCGATACAATACAGCAAAAAGAAAAATGCCAGATAAATTTCCTATTTATTAAAAGAAAAAATATTTTTAAATAAGTGTGAGTTTTCCTACGTCTTGAAACTTTTAGTTTTATAAATGGGGGTAATCTTTGAAGGATGAACAAATAATGTTTTGGTCATCACATTAAAAATAACATTTAAATATGATAGTGTTTGAGTTTTGAAGTGCTGGAAAAAGATGTGTGATGTACTTGAAAGCATTTTACTATTTCTGCCAATCTTCCATGGTTACAGTGAGTGTTACTATAGTAAATCCATGGTGAATGTTGCTGATCTGTGGACTTAAAACCTATAACTAATTAATTCATGGAACAATGTTTCTCCTGGTTTCCACGTCAGCGCTGTTTGGATCCGTTAATAACGGAGAAATTTGAATGCTTCTCACTAGATCTCGCAGTCATGTTATTACTTCAGTGGCGAATTCAAATGCTTTGTTTACCGGATCTCCCAGCGCTGTGTAGTAGAGTCGCTTGATCAAGATCGGCTCGCGCTCATAGCTCGCGCTGCACTGATGTTGATGGTCCGACTCCGAACTGATAAACGATCCGTGAAGCACAAAATAATGAGTAGCGCAGTTTCGTTCCACTTTCATTACGTTCGCCATTTGATGTTGCGCAACGTTGTGATGGTGGATTTGGTCAGCAGGAAAAATGGTCCAACGAATCGTTCGGTTCGTTCGAATGCGTACCGAATATCGAACCGAAAGCCTCGTACCGAACGGTTCAATACGAATACATGTATCGTTACACCCCTAATATATATATATATAAAAGCAAAGGTTTTCTTTAACATTATCTGTCTCGTGTGTTTTCTTTCAGTAAATAACCCAGAGAGTGTGTCTTTGAACAGTGATAACAGAAATAACCCAGAGAATGTGCCTTTGAACCGTGTTCCCTGACTCCGGACTGTGACATTATCAACATTCAAAATCAATCCAAATCAGATTTCTCCTCGTGTGAGTCTCTAAACCCCTGTATGAAGGAGATCTAGCTGTGTGTGTGTGTGTGTGTGTGTGTGTGTGGCGGCCATTTCATTTACTATGTTCTTCACACTGATCTTTAGACTAACTCTCATCTTTATTTCATCCTCTAATGTAAATCTAATCAAAATCTCACATTTCACTCATTGTATAATAATACACACTGTATAAACCAGTTTCTGTTTTTGCATCTATTAGACAAAATATCTGATGAGAAATGTCATGTATGGACTATATAAGAAGAATGTGTGTGTGCTAAACCAGTATTTCTCTGACTAATGTGTGTTTTATATACAAGCATGTTTAATCCTGAGCTTTAGATACTTTAACAGTCTCTTCACTTCTAGAAGTTTCTAGAAACAGTTTAACTGAAGAAGCTTCTAGTGTGACTTTGACTGTTCATCTCTGTGTGAAACTCTGTGTGAAACTCTGTTATTGCAGGAATTATCTGCACATTTATATTACTCTAGTATTATTTTGCCTTACTCTATTTGCTTATATTATAATCTGTCTTTTTATGATACATAATTACACTTATATTTTTGTCAATCTATATGTTGTGTTAGGCCTATCTGAAGTGAATCTGCCCATCTGTGTCTTTTAGATCAGATGTGAATGTGAAATTATAAACTCTGAAATTGATTTCTGATAGTTCTTTTATTTCATTTATCAGATAAACTTTAGCTTGATTCTTTTGTTTTTGCTGTTTTGATCCAAACGCACAGCGTTCACTTCGTGCTGTTACTGAATAAAATAATAAAATAAACCACAAAAACAACAGATCTTGAGGCTGTCGTCTGCTTTCTGCTCATCCTGATCCTCCCAGACTGGAAAACTGGAGAAACACCATTTTGGTTCTTCAGAAAGTCACACTTGTGTGTAAAGGAATAATAAGTTTGCTCAGAATAAACACATTTCACTGGTACAATGTAAAAAAATATACACTGATAATAAAGCAAAACAGTAAAAAAAAATATTAGTTCTCTTACGAGAGGTTCTCTCGTATTGCGTAAGTTTAGCTTACGCTACGGGAAAGATTCATCTTCTCGAGATACTGAAGCCAAAAAATTATCCTTAATTTTTGTATACCTTGTCAACGCAGTGCAGCAGCTAGCAGACCTAGAGCAGGCTATCTTGCGTGCTCATTGGCTGCCCTGCGGGCAACTGCTGCAGCCTACCAGTGAGCCGGGCGTGACATCACGCCCAATGAAGGGCGCCCGCGCCTTCATAGCGTCACAGCCCGCCAGAATGGGCGTGGCTTTAGCCTATAAAGGAATGGGCTGTAGGCTGCTTCCCTGATTTTTGTCTCTTCAGCGAGCTCTTCGCATCGCTGGATCTGAGAGAAGCCACCGCCGCCGTCGAACAGCGAACAGCCAGCTTAGGACAGCGCTGAGGAAGCCGGCCGTCTTCGCCACCTTCAGCCATCCGTGCGAGCTACGCTATCCGGCGACGTATCCTTTTTTGCCTTGCTATTAGATTGATTATATATCTCTAAAAGAGCAGCGAGCGTCTTTTTAAAGATGCCTCGCACTTCCTGCGGCTCGTGTAGAGCCCCGCTCAGCGCCGGAGACCGCCATCTGATCTGCGCTCTCTGCCTGGGCCTGGAACACGCTGAGCTCGCCCTCGCTTCCGGGGGTTGCGAGCTCTGTGAGGAGCTTCCGTTGGCGACCCTGCGGGCTCGTCTCGAAGCTCTCAGCTCTGCAGCAGTCACTCCGCCCTCTGTGGGACCGCGCAAGAAGAAGCGCCGTTCCCTGAGACAGCCGGAACCTGTGGCCACAGCGACGCGCTCGCCGGAGAACCTCCCTCGAGCCTCGCTTTCGCCTTCCCCGCCTCTCCTCCCCGACGCGCAGCTGCCGCTCACGAGCCTCACTGCCGTCGCTTCAGAGGATGAGGCCGAGGGACACACCACGAGGGACTGCTGCTCTATCCTGGCATCGGACAGCGAGGATTGGTCGCTTCATTCCGACGCCTCGTCGATCCAGGAATCCACCCGTACCCGCGCTGGAGCTGACGCTGAGCTAATGCGCTTGCTAACCCAGGCCGTGGACCGCCTCGGGCTCGAGTGGTCGCCGCCAGAGGAACCCGCGCCGAACAGGCTCGACGGCTGCTTCCTTCAAAGTCGCCGCCGCTCAGCTTCAGCAACGAGGCCCGCTCCATTCCTGCCGGAACTTCACACGGAGCTGACTAAGTCGTGGAGTTCTCCCTTTTCTTCGCGACTACAGTCACCAGCCTCCGCGTCGCTCTCCCGAGTGGACGGCGCCGCCGAGAAAGGGTACACGGCTATTCCACCGGTGGAAGAGGCGGTTGCAGCGCACCTTTGTCCGCCCTCCGCGAGATGGCGGTCACGGTCAGCGCTCCTGTCTAAAGCCTGTAGAGCCACGTCCGCCTTGGTCGGCCGCGCTTATGCTGCCTCCGGCCAGGCCGCGTCTGCTTTACACTCTATGGCTGTGCTTCAGATCCTGCAAGCCGACCTCCTCCGTGAATGGGACGAGAAGGGCCGGGATCCAGCTGCTGTTACGGATTTGAGAAGCGCAACGGATCTCTCTCTCCGCGCTACCAAAGCAGCAGCTCAAGCTATCGGACGAGCCATGGCCGCGTTAACTGTTACGGAGAGGCACCTCTGGTTAACGCTCGCGGATATGAGGGAATCTGAGCGAGCCACGTTTCTTAACGCGCCGCTTACCCCCTCTGGTCTCTTCGGCCCAGCGGTGAACGGGATCGTTGATCGCTTTTCTGAGGTACAGAAGACCACACAGGCCATGAACCTCTTCCTGCCGCGACGCTCGAGTTCCGCCACAGGCCGCTCTCGCGAGAGACAAAGCCAGCCTCCTGTGCGAACCAGCACCCAGCGTCCAGCACAGCCCCAGCCTCAGCCTTCGCAGCGACGTCAGGGCGGCCGCCCTAGATCGCGCTCAGACAGCCGTCACAGACCGCCGCCTCCCAGAGGGCCTCGGCAGAGAATCACGCTGAAGTCTGAGCACGCGAAGCCCTCCTAACAGTAAGAGAGAAAAGACGCGCGGGTCCCGCTGCGGCCGGACCGCCGTCAAAATTCATTTCCCTGTCAGTCCCCTTCAAACAGGCTACTGCAGCGGTTCATTTAGCAGCCAACGAGCCGGTTTATTCACCCTCTCGCCTGCACACAAACGCCGTTTTCACGGCGACCCAGAGAAATCTCAAAAAGAGTGTAATGTCTGGTCCGGCTCATGCCGTCAATGTTTTAAGTGTAGTGAAAGTGCCCACGCCCCAGTGCTCACCCCTACACATAAGCACTCAAAATTCTGTGTCACTCACAGAGCACACTCTCATAAAGCGCAGAAAAGCCGCTCGAGTGTTGCATGTAAGAAATGTGTCCACAAGTCTGTGCCCACTATCTGCCCGCTCTGTTACACGGTCAACAAACAGGTTATAAACGTAAGTCTCGTGCCCGCCAGAGAGCGCTCACGCTTACTAACACAAACCTTCCCCCGGGCCCCGCCCGCGCGCTTAAGCGTTATCACAAAACGCAGAGCGTTAATAAAACGCTCCCCGTCTATTATGACCGGGGCGTTAGATACAGTTGTAAGTCTCGTGCCCGCGCCCACGCGCTCACGCTTACAGAGAGCTCTTTCACCCAGAGCACTGCTCGCGCGTCAAAATGTGGTAAAAGTTTGTTCCCCATCCCCTATGATCGGGACATCTCACATAAATCAGCCGGTTTCGGCTGTCAGCGAGCCGCCATTGCCCAGAACCGAGAGCGCGCGCGCCGTGCTCTCGGCTCCGGTTCAGTTTCACAAGCCAGCAAATGGCGGTCTGAACCCGGAGGCCATTCGCCCTCTAGCGGCTCACATAGCCACGTGGGAGAACACGGCACTCCATTCAGAGCGCAAGTTATTTCACTATCTGCTCTCGCAGCATCTGACAGTGAAAGTGATGTAAACCTCCTCTGCCCCGTCAGAGCGCTGAGGGTCTACATTACGCGCACCGCCTCCTTCAGGCGCTCGGAACAGCTTTTTGTTTCGTTTGGTGGGCGCACCAAGGGTTTCGCCTCCTCGAAACAGAGCCTGTCCAGATGGATAGTAGACGCTATAGCGGCCGCTTATGCGTCGAAGGATCTGCAATGCCCTCTGGGCATCAGGGCTCATTCCACGAGAGGCGTGGCCTCTTCGTGGGCATGGTCCAGCGGGATTTCTATCCACGACATATGCGTAGCGGCGGGCTGGAGCTCCCCGTCTACCTTTGTCAGGTTCTATAACCTAGAAGTTCCCGCCTTGCAGGCTAAACTGCTGTCAGTCTGAACGAGAGATGTATTCTGCCCAGATCCCCTACTCAGATCACTCTCACATGACTCAGCTCTCCTGGTTGAGCTGCACTAAAGGGATTATGCCATGTGCCTATACAGACCCCGCGCCCGCGCTGCTCTGTATTCCCTATGTGTGCTTATGTACAAGTGATGGCCCGCGAAATGGCCGGCCACCTTATTCTTCCACTTATGGGGTTCCCCCCTAAGTTCGGGGTCTCATGTGGATGCTTGGCGCGCACGGCGTTGACAAAGTGTTCCCGTAGCGTAAGCTAAACTTACGCAATACGAGAGAACCTCTCGTAAGAGAACGATACTCGGTTACTAACGTAACCTCGGTTCTCTCTAGAGAGGGAACGAGTATTGCGTAACCGGCCGTGCTCGCGCCACGAGCGACTTCGCTTCAGTCGACAAAAACCAGGGAAGCAGCCTACAGCCCATTCCTTTATAGGCTAAGCCACGCCCATTCTGGCGGGCTGTGACGCTATGAAGGCGCGGGCGCCCTTCATTGGGCGTGATGTCACGCCCGGCTCACTGGTAGGCTGCAGCAGTTGCCCGCAGGGCAGCCAATGAGCACGCAAGATAGCCTGCTCTAGGTCTGCTAGCTGCTGCACTGCGTTGACAAGGTATACAAAAATTTAGGATAATTTTTGGCTTCAGTATCTCGAGAAGATGAATCTTTCCCGTAGCGTAAGCTAAACTTACGCAATACTCGTTCCCTCTCTAGAGAGAACCGAGGTTACGTTAGTAACCGAGTATCGTTTTATACAATGCAACCATAAATTACAAAGACCCGAGGAAAGGATCACAATGATCAGAAAACTTAAAACTAATAATAATAATAATAAAAAATAAAAAAAATAATAATAAAAAAAAAAAAAATATATATATATATATATATATATATATATATATATATATTATATATATGTGTGTGTGTTTGTATTAGAATTACACAATCAACTTCCATTATTTAGTTTTAGGGAGAATATTGATACTGTATTAATTCATTCTCAATGTGTGAATGTGTATTATAACGACATGTGAAGAAGCATCAGTTTTAAGGAAATAGCAGAGAATGAGTTGTTTGGTCGCTCCTCCACTAGTTGGCCCTCCAGTGTCTGTCATCGTGTTTAATTCACCAGTCGCTCTCTTTGCTCCTCTGCCTGATAACCTTTGCACATTATTTTATTTCCTATTGCAGCTTTACAATCTGTTCATTGAAAACTAAAAACTATTAAACATATCACGTTTGCTCATTTTAAAGTTGGTTACAGTGACTGTTGTTGTTGTTCGTGGTTTGGCCACAGTGAGGCGCCATTTAACCGACAGTGAATTCATAATTCATTAGAAATATGTTTCAAAATATAATGGCAGGCACTGCGATATATGATACTGGTGTTTGAAATGAAATGTTTGTGAATTAAGATCTGTTTATACTTTTAGAAAATTCTGTCATCATTTTCTCACCCTCATGTTGTTCCTAAACTGTATGAGTTTCTTTCTTCTGCTAAACACAAAAGAAGATATTTTGAAGAATGTTGTTAGTAACCAAACATTTGCTGATCCACATTGACTTCAATAGTAAGATAAAAACCCTATGTATGGAAGTCAATGGAGTTCATAAACTGATTGGTTTCCAACATTCTTCAAAATATCTTCTTTTGTGTTCAGCAGAAGAAAGAAACTCAAACTCATTAAAAATAAAAAAAACATCTTGCAATCTTTTGAACAATGAACATACAAGGGCAATAACATCCCAATAACATACAATTAAATATAATAATAAACAAATATAATAGAAAATAAACAAAGAGAAAGCAGAGAGAAATTCAGATAGCCACAAATAAGTACAAAGATTTAGAAATTATTCAAAGATTAGATGTAAGGCTTTAAAATTATTTAGTTTATTTTTATTATTTTGCTTTATTATTTATTGTTTCTTTTAATGTATACAAGTAGTGACCTATTTCTATTTTAAAATGAGTAAAAATTTGCTTTGTTTTTTTATTATTATTCTTTATTAGTTTATTATTCTCCATTTAAATACTTATGTGGATAAAATATTTTTATTAAGTAAATTCACAATATCACAAAAAAAATATATATATAGTAGTCACAACATATATATATATTAGGCTATATAATATTATAATGTTTCAAGCTCAAACATGTTTGATATTTAGGATTTTTTTTTATTTTTTTATTTATTTTTTTATTATAATTCAAATTACAAACATACCAAGCCATCACAGTTTCTGTCTTAAACAAAATATTCTGCATCAAAAAAAAAATAAAATAACCATCAGAATAAACTTAATAATAAAATTAAATAAATACAATTAAATAACGCAACATAATAATACATAGCATACAGACTACCAACATTCATTCTAATTATATATATATATAATTATATAAAGATATATTATATATATATATATATATAAACATACATATATATATATATATACATACATATATATACATATATACATATATATGTATGTATATATATATATATATATATATAGATATATAATATATATACATACATATATATATAATATATACATATATACAAATATATGTATGTATATATATAGCTCGTGGGAATTTTCTTGACTCAAAGTTGTTCCTGAGGACAGAAACGTTTGATGTATTGTTTAATCTGACAACCAACTCGCAAGGAGGAGAGAATTGCAGAGGCGGGGCCCCCATTTCCAATCTCAACCGTCAAAATCCTAGCGGCGCGCAGGCAGGAGGAACTGCTTATCACTTCAAAGTAAGTTTTTTAAAAAACAAAAACGTAATATTCTCGAAAATGTAGCATTGTATGTGCACCTATGTGTGATTTTTTTTTCCCCCTGCTTTCATCATAGTATTCATAGTGTAATGGTGCAGCTTGTAGCTTAAGGGTAG
>JAVALU010000411.1:0-12558 GCA_030770095.1 Gila robusta
TTGCATCGGTGCATCGGCATAAAAGCTAACGATGCGATGCATCAATTTAAATAATGTGCATCGGATACAAGTTGGCATTTGTATCACGATGCATCGTTTTCAACATATCTGCATCGGTAAAAAAACGATTTATTCATATTAGTGCTGGGCAACGATTAAAATTTTTAATCGCGATTAATCGCATGGTTTTCTTGTGATTAATCGCGATTAATCGCATTGTTATGCGCAAAATTGAATAATGACTTCTAAAGTAGTGTATTGCGCACTTTTGATTTAAAATGTACTGCTATATACACAAAAGTGCAATAACTTTAAACAAATAAGGTGCTTTTATACCAGCAGTATTCCCTTTACACAGTAATCTCAAATCTCAACTTAAACATTAATGTAATCAAATCAAATATTTAAACAAAGCTATTTGCCACTGCCAGGACATTACCTTTTATCTAGTTTGTTAAAACGAGTCCAGTTTTCTTGTTTTTTTTCTGAACAGGTATCAACAGGTATCTTTTATCAGGGAGCAGCAGAAACAGTCTATGTAGTAGTCAGAGGTCATGATCACTACTATATAAGTCGACCAACGTTACTTATAGTAGCTTAGGTTTGGTCATGCCATGGTTTCCCACGTAAGATTACATTAAACAGAGTAAAAAAAAACAATTTATACTTTATACTCACGCCGTTGCTGTGTAGCGCGCGTACACTTCGGCGTACCCTGACGTGCACCTCTCCAAAAATGTAACGTCAATTCTACGCGTACCGCAAGCGCTGTGATTGCTAGAACCGCTCCCCGGGTTTCACATGCTCCCTCTGCATGTGTAATTGCGCGTCAACGCGGACAACGACGCAGAGATATAAATGAAAACCAACGCGTAGTCTATAGCGTATTGTCTTCGGCGTAAGTCCGACGCAGAAGTATAAATCAGCCAAGAGTGAGGTGAAGTGGTCGAGCACAAGGTGCAGCGACAAGCGGGTGCGTTCCTGTGAAACTGTTGCGGTCATGCTCGCCTCAAGCACGCGCCCGCGCCCGCTCGTTGCCGAAGTTGAATTGTCTATAACTTTTTATAAAGGACGCGCAGCACAAATCATTAGAAGAGAGACTGATCCTCGGCTCGCTGTTAGTGAGTTTCCAGAATCTAAATAGTTATTATCTATAGGTACTATCCATAAAGGAGATTTAAAGACTCAGTTATCTTCTAAACAGAAAAATGAAACAAACACAACACAGTGATACAGAACATAGAAATATTTAACAGCCTTTAAATCTCCTTTTATAAATGCTTTACAAGGCATAACTAGTCCTCACTTTAGATGAGCTCACAAAAATAGTTAACTGACCACTACTAAATGCTTTATAACTACCCGAATTAACCCTGAATTACAGTATACATACATGTTAATAAAGCATTTATTAACACACTAAGTAACTATTACTATATGTCTGAATAATAAGATGTATGAATGTACATTTAAATAGTTTATTAATCATTTACTTACACTTTCTAAGTAATCTTATGAACCACTGTCAACTCTTAAATAACTGGTTTATAAATAATGCAATACTTCATTTAGAAATGATAAATTGATCATTAATAAGTATGAAAATACAATTATTAAACACATTATAGATATGCTTTTAAATCAAGAATAACGCATTTATAGCTGTATTTATAAACTGCTTATTAATGTCTATTAATGCTTTATAAATGATGAATTAACTGTTTACTAGGGCTGGGATAAACGATTATTTTTTAAACGATTAATCTAGCGATTATTTTTTCGATGCATCGATTAATCTAACGATTCGTTTTTTCAGTCCGATTCGATTTCGATTCGATTATCGATTATCTCCCCATTAATTGACTAATAGCAATTTATACATGTTGATTTACATAGCCTATCTGAATGGAAAAAAAAACATGAATTCCTTAACATTGCAATATATGTTTATTGCTCTTAAAATTCCAAAATAAAAGACTATACAAGTGCAAAGTAATGCATTCTTAGTCAGAGGTAGTATTCAATAAAATCTTGAAGCCTTGAAAACACATAGGCCTAGCTTGCTGAAAAAAGTGCAATCTGTCACGACACATTAAAGAGCCACAAAATAGTAGGCCTATTTATGGTTTAATTTTCTTTGACTGACCAAATTTGAAAGTTGAGACTTTATTAAACCTTTTTGGTCCTGTCTGTCAGCGCGTTGTCAGTGTCCTCAATGTATTTTTCACGACATTAATAGCTATAAGCGCATACTTGCAGCAGTCTCGCACGCGCTTAGAGCTCGTGTGAATTGCACGTATAAAATGAAGTTAAGGAACAACCTCGATCCATCAGGAAACGCCACATAGGTCGCTGCATTTCACTGCGCTTCATGACATTTTTTCCTTTTGCGCGAAGAAGCCGTTCGCCGGAGATGTGTTAAAAGAGTGCATTCATGACTAGGCTGCCGGTATAATAAACATCCTGGCGCCGGGTCAGAGTGAGTAATTTACTCTTTAAAATACTTTATTTTACTCATTTAAGACTGCTCTTATGAGGACACTCTACAAAACAGAGAGTTTGGCATAATTTGTGTGTGTTATGGTTCGTTCAAGCCCGAAAGAGAACTCGATACTGACGCACATTTTTCTGTGGGGTGGGTGTGTGTGTGTGTGTGTGTGTGTGTGTGTGTACTTTAGAGGAACGAGTGCCTGCCACCTTGCACTTCTGATATGGCGCTTTTCCACTGCATGGTACGGTACGGCTCGGCTCGGTACGGCTCACTTGTGGCGCTTTTCCACTGCATGGTACGGTACGGCTCGGCTCGGTACGGCTCACTTGTGGCGCTTTTCCACTGCATGGTACGGTACGGTACGGCTTGCTTCGGCTCGCTTTAAATGGTACCACCTTTGTTGAGGTTCCAAGCGTACCGTACCGATACTAAAATGTGACGTGAAAACACTGCAGATCACTGATTGGTCAGACAGACAGAATCGTCACTACCAGCGTCATTGTATTTGCGAGACATCAAACCCGCTGGATTTAAATAGCCAGTAACAGCCACCGCTGTAACACCTGTTTTAAAACTACTTGCTTGAAGAAAAAAAACTTCCAAAAAAGAAATGGCTGAATCGTGGTCAGTGGACGAGAAGTGCAAACGTTCCTCTTGTTGGTTGCCGAGGAGCGGATGATAATGATCAGTCATAATCCCACCCACTTTGAAGCGGTACTAACTGCAGTGGAAAAGCAACCGAGCTAAAGCGAACCGAGCCGTGCCGCTCCGAGTCGTACCACGCAGTGGAAAAGCGAAGCGAGCCGAACCGTGCCGCGCCGAGCCGAACCGTACTGAGCCGTACCGAGCCGTACCATGCAGTGGAAAATCGCCAATAGTCTGAGGAGCCACTCGTGTTGCTACTACTCTCCGGCGCCGCCATCTTTGTTTTGGGTCTGACGAATCGACGCGCATATTTTGCGTCGACGTATTTTTTGCGTCGACATAATCGGTAACGTCGACGCGTTGTCCCAGCCCTACTGTTTACTAATGCTTAACTAATGATGAATAGTGTAGTGTTACAAATTTATTAAATGTTTTAATTTAGGTTCTGAGAAAGTTCACACAAGTGTTAAGTGTTAAGCTCAACAAAGATCTCAACAAAGCTGACTGAGTTCCAGAACTGGACCTCAACAAAGATCTCAACAAAGCTGACTGAGTTCCAGAACTGAATCTCAACAAAGATCTCAACAAAGCTGACTGAGTTCCAGAACTGAATCTCAACAAAGATCTCAACAAAGCTGACTGAGTTCCAGAACCAAGCTCAACAAAGATCTCCAGTTTCCAGATGGAATCTTTCCGTACAACAAACAATTTGGTGAGTTTCACTCTATTCAAAGAACCGCTGAAGACCAGTACAAATTTGTTATTCCTCTGCACCGCCAGAGAAAGGTTAACAGACAGCTGTAGAGTTTGGTTAACTAGGTTTATCCTCTAAAGTTTCCTGTTAGAGATGAAAGTTATCCTCTGTTTTAGGCAGGGAAGATTAGCATTACATGTTAATATTCATTTATCCTCAGTGTAGTCAGAGAAGATTCATCCTCTGTTTAACCAGGGAAGGTTAACAACAGCTACAGTGTGTTAACAGTTGTTTATCCTCTGCTTTGTTTTATCCTCTGTCTAATCAGGGAAGGTTGTTTAATGGAATAGTTATCCTCTACATTGCTAGAGAAGTTTTATCCTCTGTAAAGTTAGGGAAGACGTATCCTCTGCTTTACCAGGGAAGGTGATACATCCTCTGTGTAGTCATAGAAGATTAATCCTCTGTTCAACCAGGGACGTTTAACAACAGTTACAACAGTTAACAGTAGTTTGTCCTCTACTTTGCTTGAGAAGAAGGTTCATCCTCTGTTTAATCAGGAAAATTTAACAACTGTTAAAAGTGTGTTAGCAAAGTGGTTTCTCCTCTGATTGCCAGGGAAGGTTGAATACATTATGATGAGTATTCATAACTAGTTATTCGTTGCTTTGTCAGAGAAATTATGGGTTTATCCTCTGTTTTCGGCAGAGAAGAATTGTTTATCTTCTGTTCTTGTAAGCAGGAAAGATTAACGTAAAGTGCTAGTAATTTGAAGGAAGGTTAACGATAGTTGATCAGTTTTGAGTGTACCCTCTGTTTGATCAGAGAAGTTTTAGTGTCTGTTTGTGTGGGCAATAAAGAAAACTCACAACAATGTTTAGAAGGAATGCTAGACTAATCCCCACAACTGAAAAAGGTGGTCTTGCTACTCCTTTATGGACAGACAGTGAGTTCAAGTCATTGTTAGGGGAGCAGATGGACTCCATAGTGACCGAGCCTGTCAAGTCAAGTCAAGTCAAATATATTTATATAGCGCTTTTCACAATACAGATTGTATCAAAGCTGCTTCACAGTATCAATCAAAACAACTTAACAATGTTTGTTTATTACTGGAAAAAAAGACATCCAAGTTTGGTAGAGCTGATCAATGGTATGATTGGTTAATTAATTTGAATATCCCCAAAATTGTCAAATTGAATTTGACCAAGAAATTTGGCATTCATCCAGACAAAGTATGGTCTATTGAAGATTGTAAAAAGATACTAGGAGCAAGTATTCGCAAGAACAATTTGAAAGCCATTATCTGTTGTCACAGAGAATTCAGCTTATCCATTGCACAAGAACAAGCTCAGTGTATTGCCAAGTTAAAAGAACAGAACAAACAATTGCACACTCAAGTGTCTTCTCTCAAGAAAAAAATGGGCCATAAGGCCTCATCCAAATGTGACTCAGAAAACCAACAGTCAGATGAAAGCTATCCTGATTTACAGTCTTTTGATAGAATAGAGGACAATGTCAATGCTGGATTGATGAAAGATGTTAATGCAGTTGAAGTGTGTGGAGCAAGACAAAAGGCTCAGAGTACGGGAAAAGGGGTTGATCCAGTTCCATCTGCAACCCCCATACTGCAGCTACAAGCAGTCAAAACATCTTTAGGTCCTAAAGATATTGAGAGACTTGTTGAAAGTTTGCCATCAGTGCAAAGAAATTTTTCTGAGTTTAGGAGAGAGTTGTCCAAAAAGATGCGGCTTTATGATATGTCCCTAGCTGAAGTCACGCAGCTAATATCACAGATCTTGACTGAGTCAGAATTCAATGATTTTGAAAATGCTGTGAACAATTCTGAGTTTCAAAATGCCAGGAAAGATGAATTCAGAGAGGGAGTTTTGAGAGTTTTAAAAAAACATTGTTGGACCAAAAGTTGCCTGGTCGAAGATCACTAGTTGTTTACAGAAGAAGGGGGAAACTGTTTGTGAGTACACAAAAAGATTTTGCCAGACCGCTGCAGCTTACAGCGGGATTGCTGACACTTCAGAGAAGGTGTTAGATGATAATGGTCCTCTAGTTCGCGCATGGTTTCATGGTCTTTTGTTAGAACATAGAAATGCATTGCCTTACTTAGAATTAACATGGTCCAGTAGAACCCTGCAAAACAACTCGGACAGGTTAGCGACTTGGGAAAGAGACTCTGATGTCAAGGCAAGAGTAAAAATTGCAGCAGCATCCTTTAAGGTCAACACAGAGAACCAACAGAAACGTAAATGTCCTAAGAGAGAGGGCAGTTGTTATTATTGTGGTAAACATGGACATTGGGGAAAAGAGTGTAGGAAAAACAAAAAGAACTTTAAACAAGTTAACAATGTTACTCAGCTCCTACTCAGTCTGCTTGCTACTCTGAAGCAGCCCGTCCCCTCGTCATTAAACTCGTTGGGCAGCTTGTTGATGGTTAACCATTTGGGCTGTGAGTGCTTAATTTCCCCAGTAACTTACAACAAAGATGAAAGACTGATTTTTGTTTAATAGAACAAAAGGAAAGTGACGGTCTCACCCTTCCTTTGGGGAACACTGGTTAAGTAAACTCACAGCCTTAAATGTTATGCTTCAGCACAGGCCTTTCATCAGTAATGAGTTTAGGTCAGGCTGTAAACTTAAAATACCCTCATGTAGTGACTAATAATGAATCAAGCTAAAGTCACTTTTGTCACCTCCTCCCGTTGGGGAAATTGGTTAACTACCCTCACAGTACCCTCACCCATTCTCATGTATGATGTCTACAATGACTGAAGTTGTGTTAGAGGATGAAGGAGAAATGACTCATGATTGTTTTACGCTTACATACACACCTTTGAGGAAAGTAAAATAAACTCCCATAGAGAATTCAGAATTTGAGTTGTTTGTTGACGGTTCAGCTCAAGTAATTGAAAGTAATTCCTATGTGGCATGGACCACATTAAGTGATGTTGATTACAGCAGCCGCAGTATTGAGTCAGGGAAGGAGAAACCTGGACTAATGTGTCACACTGTAAAGTTGTTCCCCCATCTACAGGGATAGGATATAGGACACGGAACAAAGTGAGGAGCCCAGAGAAGAACCGAATGCAACAGGCTTCGGGGTCAAACTCTGCGGTGAAGACTTCCCTCATAGGCCTTCCCTATCCTAGTCCATCCTTACCTCACTGTTCCTTAGGTGTCAAAGGAATTAAGAAATAGGGAAAGATGGAACAACAATAGCAGACTCAGAAAAAGTTTACAACCCGAGACACATACACACCGACCTCGTCATCTGCGTATGAAGCCACAAGAAAACCTCAAGAACACGACTAGAACCACTGCCGAACCAACTATCACAAAAGAAAAGAAAAAAATTACACAACGTAGAGACTCACATACGAAACCTTCAGTCATCCATCAACGTGATCAAGATTGTCGTACCAGTAACATGACGGACAAGATAATGCACAATACATCTTCGCACAAGATAATGATCTTACAGAACAGAGTGGCCTTGGATTACATTCTAGCAATGCAAGGAGGAGTCTGCACCATCATCGGACCTGAGTGCTGCACCGGGTTAATGGATCCAACAGAGAACTTGAACAAAATCCAACAAGACATTCTTGATCTTTCAGCAAAATTACACCAGATGACTGAAGATAATTCTTCATGGTTCGGAAACTTGATTGGTAAACCCTGGCTGTGGATAAAGGAAATAGCAATTATGTTGTTGTTTGTTCTACTGGCGTACTATCTATGCGTCCACAGTATCAAGTGTTTCATACAACATATGAATCACGCCTCTCACGAGAAAATCACAGTTTCTAACAGAAAAGACTATTACCCGCAGGGACGTCACGGACCCTAAAATTGCATGTTTGTTTCTGTGTCAGCATGCAATTGCAGAAAAGCAAACACAGAACATGCGTTATGTGCCTGTAACGATCACAAGTTACAAGAATGAACTTTTAAGTGTTTAAATTTGTATATAATGTGAGAGTTATTAGAACTCTCAAAGGGGGAAATGTAGTGTTACAAATTTCTTAAATGTTTTAATTTAGGTTCAACAGTATTTTAACTGAGAAAGTTCACACAAGTGTTAACCATTTTGAGGCATAGGACATTAACCTTTTTGTTACTTCTCATCTGATGTCACAGACCTGCCTGTTCCTGTCTGTCCTGCTCTCTCTATTGTAAGTTAAATTGATCAGAGCACTGAGACTATCACCTTTTGTCTTTATGCACTGCCTGGCCATTAAACTCTATGATAATGTGAAGGTATCGGTGAAGAGTCTGGCTGATTGGATTAGGATATTTACATTACACTGTTATGCTGATTGGATTAGGATTGGTAACACTCTCAGTCTAGGGCAGGTTCCTAAACCTGTATGCCTCATTTACATGCTTTTGTTTCAGAGTGTCTCCACCTTTATGTAACTCCTCCCCCTGAAAGGGTATATATGAACTAAAATGTATACGGCCTTTAGTTAGACTTGGGTAAGATTTTAGACTTGGTGACTACAGCGATGCCACAGCAATAAAGAACTCTGCTTAAAAGATACCCCCAAGTCTCCTGGTCTTTCGCTTCTAAGTCTTCTACACTGAAGAAGGAAAAAGTTCACAACAATAGCGTGCAGTTATTATAAAGTGTTACCGATGCGCTATACTTTTACTATTTAGAAAGTGACCAATATTTTATTATGTAACTGTTAGATTGATTTCTCCTTTCTGAACTGTTGCTCAAGCGCGTTCTCTCAACACCACTGCTGCTGCTGCTACGTGAATATGACATTTCACAACACTATGGAGACCGAGGCGTGTCCTGAGAGTCACCTACCTAGAACAGATCAACATGGCGGAGCTCTATCTTCCACCAAATAATTATAAATCCAGTGTTTAGAAACACTTTTTCTTTTGGAAACTGCAATTTGTAAAATATGTCGCGCCGCTATAAAATATACAGGCAGTTACTAATTTAACAACACACTTTAAGCGCTGACACAGTGTGAGTGCAGCAGAGCATATTGTTGTCCTACTGTTAGTTTCACTGATTCTATTGTTCTCATTTGTAAATCGCTTTGGATAAAAGTGTCTGCTAAATTAATACATTTAAATGTTTTTCATATATATATATATATATATATATATATATATCACATTTCATACAGTATTTTTTTCATACAGTTATGAAAGACCTGTTTGTGAAAAGTTTTTTATTTATTTATTTATTATTGTTTATGTTAAAACAGCACCTGCTTTCTGCTCATGGAGTTAGCCCACCTTCTGAAATAACATTAGCCTGCTGGCAAGTTATGGAACATTTATTCATTGTTTATCCCTGAGCATCCTTACATTTTTTCACTGTTAAATGTCTGAGCTGTTAAAATTGTAACTGGAGACAGGACAGAAAAAGAATGTCTGTTTTTATTTAATCTTTTGGTTTTGTGAAAACCAAATCTTTTGTTTGTTAAAGAGCCATGCGTTAAAAGTCAGATGGCACTTAAGCTACGTCATGGCTGAGTTTCTGTTGTTCCCAATTGCTTCCACTTTGTTATAATACCACTAACAGTTGACCGTTAGTAGTGAGGAAATTTCACGAATGGACTTATTGCACAGATGGACGCTTGAATTCACTGAGCTCCTGAGAGCGACCCATTCTTTCACAAATGTTTGTAGAAGCGTCTGCATGCCTAGGTGCTTGATTTTATACACCTGTGGCCATGGAAGTGATTGGAACACCTGAATACAATATCCCAATCGGGGGATACAAGTCCCAATACTTTTGGCAATGTAGCTGTATTTTCTGTTTTCTTACCTCTCCGGCACTACTGTCCTCCGCTGCAGCAGCTGAATTTAAACCCTTTAAAAAGAGTTTGGTTAATTTTACACATTTGGCAGGGTTGGACTTAAGAGCCTTTTTTTGCTTTTTCTAACTTTTTCTGTACTACCTTTCCTCTTTTACGCTCCATTATCTAGCTTTTACTGACAGTTAGCTTGTGTTGTGGTTTAATCATAGCCAGCTTAAAAAATTTCAGAACATATCCTAGTGACAAAGATTAATTAATGATATTGAGAAGAGGATCTATGATCTCTGGAAGCATCTCTTTCAATAGCTTAGTCGGTATAGGGTCTAA
The DNA here is from genome assembly GCA_030770095.1 of Gila robusta. Lineage (NCBI taxonomy): Eukaryota > Metazoa > Chordata > Actinopteri > Cypriniformes > Leuciscidae > Gila > Gila robusta. The sequence goes on from JAVALU010000411.1 coordinate 9,959, forward strand.
CATACATGTTGCCGATTTAGATGATTTACCGAGTTTAGACAATTGTTCCTCTCCTATAGCAATGAATGAATCTAATTTTTCCTTAGGGAGACTACAATGCACTCCCTGATGCGATACTGTAGTAGATGGTTGCTGTGGTAGGCAGAAGGAAACATGGCCTTCACAACACAGCACAATCACCTGCAGCACCATGGAGAGCACCATCAGAGGAAGACACAAGGTCGAGGCTGCACAATGAGGTTCAGGACCAAGGATAGCTCAAAACAGGTGTGCACAGTTTCCCCTCTGACAGGGAGCCTCAGCTGCAAGCTGTTGGGCCAATTAGCAGCCACATAAGAGAAAGCTAAGCAGCCACAGTAAGAGATAGAACAAAGGAGGTGAGCAGACACTGAGTGCGGGAGGTCACACCGCCCAAACATTGGAGCAGACCTGACCCAACCACGTACTGGAGGATAGAGGCCTAGGGGAGGACGAGAGTAGCCTGAATAACCTCTGCTAACGCTACACCTCTTCTGCCTCCCTTTATATATAAATTTGATGCCACAAGGAGCTACCGAAGAAAGAAGGAAAACCTGAGTTACAGTTTTTTTCCCTTCCCTTTTTTGAAGAATAAAAGAATAAAAGTTAAGAGAATAAAAGTTTGTTTGTTTAGAATAAAATAAATTCTAAACAATTTTTGAAGAATAAAAGTTAAGTTTGTTGCATTGAAACTCTGCCTGGTGAATTGTTTTGAGTTAAACCCTCCAAGTCTGGTCTGTGAAGGCTACTTTGCATAGTTATAATTTTCTCTTTAGTTTAGTAACTGTTTCAAATAAATTTGTAATTTTTCGTTTATTTTCTTCTAATAGGGTTGAAAAATAAGCAGATCTAGCAGTTCCCTTTCGTTGTCACTCCGAGTTACGTCGGATGGCGACGAATGGGGTTTCGCTTAGAAAGCCTATCAACTTCGAGTATTACAAAACGAGCCAATGGCAAAGAAATGCCATGGGTCTGCGGAATTTGCATAGCGTATCTCCGCCCTACCTCGTGGGTATAAAAGGAAGACGCTGGCAACATGCAGATATGTTTTCGCTTCGGAGCCAAGTTTAATTCTTCACTCCCTAAGCCATCTCTGATTTTGTCAGCTTCTTCGAGACGAGCAAACTCTCTGGTGTTGGTGTGACGGCGATCTCCCGGCGAGTGCACACTTCCTGCTTATCTGTGCGTGGTTTGCCAGTAAGTGTGTTTCTCCGCGGGCGCTTCAGCAATTGAGTTTCTCTCACAAAAGAGCTTGCACGCGGCATGTCTTTTTAAAGATGCCTCGCCCGTGCACTTCTGGTTGCGGTCGACTCGTGTCTGACTCTGATGGGCACGAGTGCTGTCTGGTGTGTTTGGGCATTAATCACGCTAAAGCAGCGCTCGTGGATGAGTCATGTTCTCTCTGTGGGAATATGACCATCGCAACACTAAGATCGAGACTCAATGATCTCGCAAGAGAGAGAGTCCCCTCATCCATACCCCGATCTAGCGCCTCCACGAGAGGCTCTACTCGGCTGGTGGCCAGGGTGATCTGAGGGTGACTGTGTGGAACAAAGCGCCGACTATCCGTCCGTGCCCCACAGCACCTTCTTCTGTGTTGCAACCCGCGAGTGTTCAGGGGATTCCCGCGGGACCGTCTTTTGATGTCCCGCGGGTTTCCTTTGGCGCTCCAGAGGAAGACGTGATGTCAATCGCAGCATCACAAGGCGGGTCTGATTCGTCTGGAAGTGACGACTCGTCACAGCTGCCACCTTCAGGTGTGAATACGGCTGTGGCTTAGTCTGATCCAGAGATGATGGCCATGCTTTCCCGGGCGGCCGCGAGCATTGGTTTAGAGTGGACCCCTCCACCCTGTCCCAAGCACTCGCGGCTGGACAATTGGTTTTTGGGTGCAGCTGCGGCTTCCCGTCCGCAGCCTGCCCCAATACCTTTCTTCCCGGACGTGCATGATGAAATCTCGAAGTCCTGGAAGACTCCCATGTCTTCCCGCGACCGCTCATTGGTTTCATCCGCCTTTCCTCCCCTCGATGGGGCAGCTGCCCGTGGGTACACTGGGCTCCCCCGGATGAACGCTCTGTTGCGATGCAACTGTGTACTCAGAGTGCTTCTTCTCGCGGCGAGCCTAAGCACCCATCCAAAGCCTGTAGGTTTTCGTCTACGTTAGTGGCGAAGTCCTACAGAGCGGCGGGACAGGCGGCTGCCTCTCTGCATGCCATGGCCACTCTTCAGGTCTACCAGGCCCAGATGCTAAGGGACACGCATGAGGGTAGGACAGACCCAGGGCTCTTCGATGAGCTGCGCGCCGCGACCATCCTCGCTCTCCGGGCGATGAAGGTGACCGCACGCTCCCTGGGTCTGGTGATCTCCACAGCTGTGGTCCAGGAGAGACATCTGTGGCTGAACCTGGCTGACATGCGGGATGCTGAGCGGTCCCGGCTGCTCGACACCCCCATGTCCCAGGCCGGCCTATTCGGCGGTGCGGTGGAGGATTTCGCCCAACAGTTCTCCACCGCCCAGAAACAGACTGAGGCTATCAAACATATTCTGCCCCGACGGCCCGCTGCTGCCTCCACCCAGCCGAC
>JAVALU010000412.1:0-42500 GCA_030770095.1 Gila robusta
TATAAAATATTAAACATTTCAACTAGTTTTCAAGGCAACATTTCTCATAAAGTCGAAGTACTAAAATTACTAAAACTAAACAAACTAAAATTAATCAATAAAAAATAGTAAATACTTTACTATTTCTTAAACATCAACTAAAATTAATGTGAAAACAAAATAAAAAATTTCAAGGCAACATTTCTCATAAAGTTGTAGTACTAAAATTACTAAAAACAAAACTAACTCAAATTAATAAATACAAATAGTAAATACTTTACTTTTTCTTAAACTTCAACTAAAAATTAAAGTGAAAGAAAATAAAGTCTCAAAATATTAACAAATGCAATACTGTTATAGTTTTGTTAATATTTTGAGTTTTGAGATTTTTGTATAACATTTTTTAATGTTACTAAATTATCACTGATATGGATGGATGGATATCAGGATTATTATCATTAAAATTAAAACAATTTTAAAAATTGTAATTTGAAATAACAAAATATAAAAAAACTTTAACTTTATGAGAAACATAGCTAAATAAGTGCAAGTACTAAAATAACTAGACTAAACTAAAACTAAAACTGCATATTAATAGTAAAAGTAAAAAATAAAACATTAAAAAACTTTAAGAGATATATATATATATATATATATATATATATATATATATATATATATATATATATATATATAAACGTATGTAGTTGAAGTACTAGACTTAGACTTAGACTTCCTTTATTGTCATTGTACAAAAAACACACAGTGAAATTTGACAACGAAATGTCGATTACTTGGCTGCCAGTATAACAAAGCTGAAACCTTATTCCTACACAATAAAATAAATATACTTCCTATAACTAAGAGCTAGCTATATACAGGGTAAGAGCATATAGGGCATATATATACACATTTTTGCACTGAGTTATTACAAAAAGAGTAATCAATAAAAATTGCACTGAGTTTAGCAAAAAGAGACATTAAGTTGGAGACACAATTTAGGCTAAGCTGAGGTGCGTATCCATATGGGGAGTAGTATTAAGCAGTCTGATGGCCAGGGGGAAGAAACTGTTCAGAAATCTAGTCGTTCTGCAGAAGATGCTGCGGAACCTTCTGCCGGACGCCAGGTGGGAAAACATTCCATAGTTGGGATGGGTGGGGTCAGAGAGGATCCGGTGAGCCCGGGATAGGCAGCGCCTTTCCGCGATGTTCTTTATGCAGGGGAGCTTCGTCCCCGTGATCTTCTCCCCCATCCTCACCACCCTCTGCAGAGACTTCCAGTCAGAGGCCTTGCAGCTCCCAGACCAGATGGAGATGTAACTGGTCAGCAGGCTCTCGATGGTCCCTCTGTAGAAGGTCTGAAGGATGGGGGGCGGGAGAGATGCTCTCTTCATCCGACGCAGGAAATGCAGTCGCTGCTGGCCCTTCTTCACCAGTGAGGAGATGTGGACTGACCAGCTGAGGTTCTCAGTGATATGCACCCCCAGGAACTTGGTGCTGCTGACGACCTCCACAGCTGAGTCGTTAATGAAGAGGGGAGTGTGGGCAGGTCTGGATTTCCTGAAGTCGACGATAATCTCCTTAGTCTTTTTTACATTCAGGATCAGGTTGTTCCCTCTACACCAGTCCACCAGATGCTGCACCTCTTCCCTGTAAGCCACCTCGTTATAGTCCCGGATGAGGCCCACTACTGTGGTGTCGTCCGCGTACTTCAGGATGTGGTTGGACCTGTGGTGTGGGCGACAGTCGTGCGTCATCAAAGTGAACAGAAGTGGACTTAGGACACAGCCTTGGGGGGTGCCGGTGTTCAGTGTGATGACGTTGGAAGTGTTGTTCCCCACTCTGACAGTCTGGGTTCTGCCAGTAAGGAAGTCCAGCAGCCAGTTACGGAGGGGAGTATTTATTCCTAAGGGGCTTAGTTTGCCTACCAGATCCTGGGGTATGATCGTGTTGAATGCTGAGCTAAAGTCCAAGAACAGCATCCGCACGTAGGTGTTCTTCTTCTCCAGGTGCTCCAGGCTCAGGTGGAGAGCAGTGGAGACTGCATCCTCTGCGCCGCGCTTGGGCTGGTATGCAAACTGGAACTGGTCATGTGATGGGGGGAGCGTTGAGATAATGTGGTCCTTGACAAGTTTTTCGAAGCACTTCATGATGGAAGATGTGAGTGCGACGGGACGGTAGTCGTTAAAACACGTAATGGTGGTTGTCTTTGGAACTGGAACGACAATGGCAGACTTGAAACACCGTGGGACGACGGCCTGGTCCAGGGACGTGTTGAAGATGTCCGTGAGCACGTGGGTCAACTGGTCCGAGCATTCTTTAATCAGCCGACCTGGAATGTTGTCGGGACCTGCAGCTTTCCGTGCGTTGACCTTCCTCAGAACTATCCGCACTGCTGATGTTTCTAGTCTGAGCGCTTGTTCGTCGGGGTGTGGTGTCACTTTCCTCACCGGGTTAGAATTCAGCTCCTCAAATCTCCCAAAGAAGTTGTTGAGCTCATTGAGGAAGTCGATGTCGTTCTGGCAGGATGAAGGTGTGGGTTTGAAGTCTGTGACAGACTGGATGCCCTGCCACAGTTTCTTCGTGTCGTTGGAGTCTAAGAAGAGACCTTGGATTTTCCGGCTGTGGGCTCGCTTGGCGTCTCTGATGGCCCGGTTCAGGTTAGCCCTTTTAGACCTGAGAGCCTCAGCATCACCAGATTTGAATGCGGCATTCCGTTCTCTCAGCTTCGCTCGCACCTCCTTGGTCATCCAAGGTTTCTGGTTTGCCCGAGTGACTATTGTTTTTGTTGCTGTCTCATTCTCCATGCACCAACTGATGTAGTCAGACACCATTGCAGCGTACTCCTCCACATTGGTGCGCTGGTTGTCTGTTGCAGCCTCCTTGAAGATGCTCCATTCGGTGCACTCAAAACAGTCCTGCAGTGCAGACATCGCTCCCTCAGGCCATACCCGCACCTTCTCACTGCAGGTTTTTCATAGCATAAGGTTTGCAATGCTGACCGGAGCCGAAGTAGCCGCAGCCGAACAGGGCGCCGCCATCATGAGATCCGCCGCCATCATGAGCTAAAATATACTAAAAAATATACATATACTAAAATAACTAAAACTAAAATAAACTACAATTAATAAAAATAATAATTACTATTAGTCATAAAAAAATAACAAAAACAGTAAAATTAATGTACTAATGAATTAATGTACTAAAAACTAATGTAAAAACAAAGTGTAAAATAAAATATAAAACTAAATATTAACACATGCTATAATAGTAGGTCAATGATACTAAAATAACTATAAGGGTAAATTATGCATGTACTGTAGTTTTCTGTCAAAAACCAGAGAAATATCTGATTTTTTCCACATATACAGTATAAAAGTGTCTCCTGAAATCATCATGTTTCATGTCAGATTTGAGCCAGTTATTCATTCAGATGAACTGATGTGAGTCTCTCTATTGCTGAAATAAAACACTCTGGAACTTCTACTTCTCTCTTAAGCGTTAAAGTCTTTCCAGGGACGCGTGTCTCTCTGTTCGCTGATAATCTGAGGCTTTAAGATGAGAGCATCTCCTCCAGTTGAAAGGTTAATTAATGCGTTTCAAATGTGAGACTGATGCTCTTACATCTCATCCTTTAGCAAAAAGGCCAAAAATACTCCCTTCTTTGTTAGCGATGACAGCTAAAGATTAACATGTGGGTGATGGATTTACACTTCTTAAAGGATTCAGAGAAAGACGTGTTTGGGATGGAGAAGAGTTCACTAGTGCTAGTATACACTGCACACTGGATAGTATTTGGGAAAAACAGAAGGTGAAACAGCAATAAATGTTTAATACTTTGTCACATGTTTATTTAAATAGAGTTTATTTCAGTCTATTCATTGTTTCTCCTACATTAAATACACTGCAAAAATGAGTATCTTTGCCGTTTCCCAGTACAAATATCTGAACTCTCTTACTAAGACTATATTCTGCCTTTCCGAGACCATGGAAAACATTTTTAAATTTAAAATAACATGAATTTTTAAGTACAGCCACTAGATGGCAGCAGAGGACTAATCTGAGTTTTTCATTTAGATTTATGTTTAGACGTTATAATATCACTATTATAACAACAATTTGACATTTTAGCAAACAAATTTTGTACTGATGTAAAAAATATTTCTTGCAATTATGTCAAACCTGAACATGGTGTTATGCATTCTTAAATCAAGATGCATACATTAATAAATGCTGTAGAAGTATTGAAGTTAAGAAATGAAATATCGTAAAGTGTTTCCAGCTCTATATAATTGTATATATGACTGCAATTGACTGATTTGTGTTTTTATTTCTTCTTGGGAATTGAAGGAGAGCGTGGAGAAACACTGATAACTCCATTGGGAGGAGCAGATTGTCCTCAGGATGAGGATTTATTTTGAGTGTTATACACTTTAAGTTCTCTGGTATAAATTATTCAGAGTTTCTATTACCTTGAACGTCCTGATCCACATGAAACGGAGGAGAAGAGCAGGTGTGTGTGAGAATAAATGATTCACTATTGCTGCGGCTCTGGCCAGGGAAGAAGAGAAAGAAAGAGAAACAGATTTTCTACAGGTAGAGGATGAGTTTAATTCATACAGTGTGAGAAGATTCATCAGATGCATAAAGACTAACCAGAGACACAAGTATATTCTGCCTTTCTGAGATGTTCTGCACTGCAAAAATTATGTTCTTCCACAGTGTTTTCCAGTACAAATGTCTAATCAATATAGCCTACATTTGAAAAGCAAAATGATTTAAGATATTAAGCCTTGTTTTCTGAAAAATGTATCAAAATTAAGTGTTTATGTTTAAAAGAACAAATATCTGCCAATGGGGTAAGAAAAATAAACTTAATTTAAAGGGTTATATGTAGAATTCAGAAAGCTTTGTTTTTAGCGACACTGGTGGCCGTTAAATGAACTGCAGTCAAAACCGCATTGCCCACGCTCACGTGACGTATAAGAGACTGAACATGATTCAAGTACTATTTTGTTCTTTGCTTAAAAGTAAAAAGAAGTTGTAAATACTGTACCTTTACTTTAATGAACATCCAGACGCCGTCCACGTTTAGATGAATATGTAAATATGTGCTGCACTTTCCTCTCAATAACAGAATAAACAACAAAAATGAGAAAGCATCTGGTCATAGAGATGTGGATATTTTTGCAGCAGTTCTGAGATTCACCGGCATCGTGTCGACAGATCAGCTCATTAAAATTACACTTATGATAGTTTGATTATAAAGTATATTTGAGACTATATAGATCTGACTATACACTGTAAAAAAAATCCAACTTACATTTTGTTTGACAAATTCTGTTTTTAAAGTTTATTCAACTATTTAACATGAAAAAGTTTGTACAACTAATGACCCTAAGTTGAGAAAACTCAAAAATGTCCTGCAGCTGGTTGCCTTAAACTTTTAAGTTTTCTCAACTTTTTTTTTTTTTACAGTGTAGTTTGAATGAATCCGTGACATTGCAGTATCATTATCTGTACATTATCCTGCATTAGTTTAATGTGTCATTGAACAGAAGAGACTCTTTTAGGAGCGAGAGAGTAAACGTCACATCCTTTGATTTTCCCGGCAAAAACGTCCCGAATCATTCATGTAAACATCAGTCTACAGGCTTTCATAGACAACCTAGGACGTCAAGGAAATGTCCAATTTTCTATGTTGTGTTACAAGCTTCTCACACATTGGCAATAAAAAAAGCAATTAAAACAAACAAATTCTTACATATCCTCCTTTAAGGGATGCCCGGAGAAGTGCTTTTCCCTCAGAAGAAAGCAGGATTGGGTCGTTTACTTCACCTCAGCTCTTTCAGTGGGAGCGGGAGAAGGCATTAATCAACACAAACTGAAATTATGGATAAGAAAAAGTAATTAAAATAAATAATAATATAGACAAGATTGCTGCCATCTACTGGAAAACAAACTAAATTAAAATAACATGATTTTTTAACTATAGCCACTAGATGGCAGCAGAGGATTACTCAATTACTCAGACCTGAGTTTTTCATTTAGATTTATGTTTAAACATTATAAAATCAGTATTATAAGAACAATTTAACATTTTAGCCTTTTTTTCTTTTTTTGCAATTATGTCACAACATTAGTCAAAACTGAACATGGTGTTATGCATGTTATATGTGTGTGTTTTCATTTGTTTTACTGGGGATGTGTGAAGGTGTCACTCCATTTTTCGATTGTGTGTCCATTTTTTTGTGATAAATTGTGTGTGTGTGTGTGTGTGTGTGTGTGTGTGTGTGTGGTGTGTGTGTGTGTGTGTGTGTGTGTGTGTGTGTGTGTGTGTGTGTGTGTGTGTGTGTGTGCAGAAAGGGGTGGTTCACCCAGGGCTGATATATTTTCTTGTGAAACATTCCTGTTTGAGTCTCTGCGCTTCAGGCTTTTTCGATTCCACGGATATTGTCTTTTGTACTGAACTTGATGTGAGTATTTGATGGAGTGTCTCAGCTGTGGCTTGTGGACGCCTCGGGATGTCAGAATCGTCATGTCACAGGTCCAGACACGACTGAAGAGCAAATATACAAATATACCTCCATCTAAAAAATAAATAAAAAAAATATATATATATGAATATAACTCATCATCAGTAATGTCAATCTACACACTTTCATCCATAGTTTCGTAAGATTCTGATGAAGGGTTTATTTAACCAGAAATTTTGAAGGAAAAAAAATTGTTTACTCACTCAAATCAAATTTAGTTATATTGCATTTTCACAATGAGAATTGTTTCAAAGCAGCTTTACAGAAATCATGACGTTAATGTTTATATTATCTTTATGCCTTATAGTTGCATTTAGCGGATTAGAGCAATCAAGCAGTTGAGATTATACAGTATATATCGCTTTATGCGAGCATATGCAGATAAAGTTGAACTTTTTTATAGATCCAACTTTATAGATAGAGCTGGGCGATAATATAGTTACATTTTGTGAATTTAAAAAAAAAAATCAGGTGATTTGCTAAAATACATAGGTTATTGTTTTACATGAGTTTACTGTATGTATGCAGATAAAGTGGGATATATGTCAAAATTAATGTATAGAGTTGTGCGATATTGTTACATTTTTGCAATGATATAAATCATGGACATAAAAAGCCAAAAAGATGATTTAAAAAGTCATAATTTGTCAAAATAAAATGTCAAAATAAAATTATGACATAAAAAGTTGAAATTCAAGCCAAATTTATGAGATAAAAAGTAAAAATTATCTTAAGAATTTAAAATTGTCAAAAAAATTACTTGAAAAATCTAAATTATGACTTAAAAAGTCTATTATGACAAAGTTGACTAAAACAAAAGTATGACTTAAAAGGTCCAAATTATGACATAAAAACAAAATTATTACTTAAAAAGTCAAAATTATAACAAACTTATTACTTTAAAAGTTGACTTAAAGTCAAAAATTATTACTTAAAAAGAAAATTATGACAGATTCTAAATAATTATTAATTTTAATAATTAAAATGGACAAAAGTCAAAAGTATGACAAAAAGTTAAACTTATTTCTTAAAAAGTCATAATTGAAAAAAAATTATGACAAAAAAAAAAAAATTATGACATAAAAAGTCGAAATTCAAGCTGAGATTATGATATAAAAAGTCAAAATTATGACATAAAAAACAAAATTATTACTTAAAAAGTCAAAATTATAACAAACTTTTTCCTTAAAAAGTTGACTTAAAAAGTAAAAAATTATTACTTAAAAAGAAAATTATGACATAAAAAGTCCAAATTATTACTTAAAATGTCATATGACTTAAAAAATTAAAAATATAACAAAAATTCAAAAAAGTAAAAATGGACAGTAGTCAAAATTATGACAAAAAGTTAAACTTATTTCTTAAAAAGTCATAATTGACAAAAAAAAAAAAAAATTATGACAAAAAGTCGAAATTCAAGCCGAATTTATGAGATAAGAAGTAAAAATTATTACTTAAAAAGTTATGTCTTAAGAATTCAAAATTGACAAAAAAATGACTTGAAAAATCTAAATTATGACTTAAAAAGTCTATTATGACAAAGTTGACTAAACCAAAAGTATGACTTAAAAGGTCCAAATTATGACATAAAAAACAAAATTATTACTTAAAAAGTCAAAATTATAACAAACTTATTACTTTAAAAGTTGACAAAATATAAAAAGAAAATTATGACAAATTCTAAATAATTATTTAAAAAGTTGACTTATAAAGTAAAAATGGACAAAAGTCAAAAGTATGACAAAAAGTTAAACTTATTTCCTAAAAAGTCATAATTGAAAAAAAAATTATTACTTAAAAAGAAAATTATGACATAAAAAAGTCGAAATTATTACTTAAAATGTCATACGATTTAAAAAATAAAAATTATAACAAAAATTCAAAATTATTATTTAAAAAGTTGACTTACAAAGTAAAAATGGACAAAAGTCAAAATTATGACAAAAAGTTAAACTTATTTCTTAAAAAGTCATAATTGTCAAAAAAACTAAATTATTACAAAAGTCGAAATTCAAGCCGAGATTATGAGATAAAAAGTCAAAATTATGACAAAAGTATGATTACATTGAAACTGACAAAAAAGGTTGAAGATTAAAGTCATAATTATAATTTCATAATTTCTAAATAAATGTAATAAATCCTAAATTTAATCTCATCTGATTTAGTATGTTATAATTATGACTTTTTATGTCATAATTAAGATTTGACATAAGGAATTTGTTTCTTATGTGGCAGAAATGGGCTTCCATAGAGCAGTAAACTGAGCTAATATTCATAAATCATACAGCCGGGTGAGGATGAGATGAGCTTCTCTGTCTGACGCTCATATAATCCCACTCATAATCCACAGACAGAGAAGAAACTTAAATACATCTGCACATGCTTTAAGATGACGAACAGAGCCGTGAAACACGTGCCACACACACACTTGTGAAGAGTTATCATATGTTATCATAGTCATTATAAAGGCCACATTCACATTCACACCAATGGACAATAACGCTCTGCTTTTTATCATTTAAGCAATTAATATGCTAAATGCTCACACTATTTAAAGCAGGATGGATTCTGATTGGCTGTCAATGTTTTTATCGTTCATCAGATGAAACTAAATCATTGTGAAAGTGATTCAAATGATATCATTAGTCTGTATTGTTATTGTTATGGCTGTGGTGTGAACTCTGCTATTCTTTTACATTTAGAATGAATTTTAATAAATTAAAGAGGGATAACTATATTCAATCTTCTGAAGAGCATCTTCTGTCAGGATTGGTCTTCTGAGGTTATATTTTTAAATTATTTTTAAGAAAATTATTTTTAAGAACTTTTTAAGAAATAAGTTTCACTTTTTATCATAATTTTTACTTGTCATAATTGTGAGTTAAGTCAGTTTGGACTGTTTAAGTAATAATTTTGACTTTGTTCCATTTTGAATTTGTAAGTCACAACTTTTTAAGTAATATTTTTTAATTTTTATGTCATAATTTTGAGTTTTTAAGTCATCACATGACATTTTAAGTATGATATTTTTTTTTAAGTGGAAACCCACTATATATAAAATGTATGGTTTCCACTAAACTTATAAGCAGCAAAACCTGTTTTCAACACTGATATTCATAAGAACCATTATTAATAAGTGAGCACCAATAATAATCGAGCATCAAATCCTCATATTATACTGATTTCTGAAGGATCATGTGACACTGAAGACTGGAGTAATAAATTACATTTTACTATATATTCACACATTGGAAAATTTTACTGTATTTTTTTATTTTAAATAAATCTGATTAATTGCAAACGTTTGACTGTGAGGAAAGTGATCGCATGCATGAGTTAAAGAATGAAGAAAGACAGATTGAGTCAGATCTTATTGTGTGACTTTCATCTGAACTGCATTAGTCATGCGCTGGAGCTCATGGAGTATTTATTGCATGCTTGATTACGACTGTAATTAACCTGAGTGTGTGTGTGAAACACTCATTCAGTGTGTGTGTGTGTGTGTGTGTGTGTGTGTGTGTGAGTGAATACTAAACGGGCAGCTTCTGTGTTTCTCATTATTATTTCAGCAAATGTCTCTTATTGTTTTAATACATCTTTAGGTTAGTGATGGTGACCAGAAAACTGAAGCAAAAATTTAAATCTTGAATATATGAATATCTTGTTTTACAGTACAAATATCTAAACGTTCTTAAATCAAGATACATTTACTAGAGAAGCAATATGACTGAAGATATTTTCTGAAATATGAATCAAAATGAAGTGAATTTAAGCTTAAAACAAAAACAAAAATCTGCTCATGGAGTCAGAAAAATAATTTTGACTCCATTGGCAAATATTTTATTCTTGTTTAAAGCTCAAACTCACTTAATTATGATATATTTTTCATTAAACAAGACTGAATAACATCTTCAGTCATTTTGCTTCTCCAGTAAATGTAACTTGATGTAAGAATGTTTAGATATTTGTGCTGGAAAACAAGACAGAAACTCTGAGGAAGAACATAATTTTTTTGCAGTTTAAAAATGTACTTCATAAATTGTAACATTGAAACAAGCTTTTTCTGTAAATCTGCTTTGAAACAACATGCATTGTGAAAAGCTCTATTCAAATAAACTTGAATTGAATTGAATTAAACTTGAAAAATAGAAACTTACCAACATCCTAAAAAGAAATTCAGTGGACCTATAATAGATAAATAAATTATTAATAGGTTCCAATCCCATCACTCAATGTTGAAATTCGTTTTTTGAAAAAAATCTTTTTTTTTTTCTTTTTTTTTTTGAGTAATAAACTTAAAGTTGTTGGTTGTCATAACTTAAAAAGATTGATGCAAACTGTTGTAATTTATTTATATTTATTGTTGAACCAAACATTTTTAGAGTGAAATAAGAATATTTATTGTTTAGCAAGAGTAAAAAATCTGTTAAATTTATGTGGAGCTGCTCAGATCATTTGATGAGAAATGTTTGCATTCACATTGATATTTTGATCGCAGACTGATAGAAAAATATTAGTAAACACTAACCATGTGTCACGGTTATAACCCTCATGTTGAGTTTTGGGTCAATTTGGCCTTTTTTTGATTTTTGAGTTGTTGGAAATACTGGTTAACGTTAACCTATTATGATTTTCTTAAATTTTGTGACCTTTTCACATTTATGGTCATGCAAAAAAATACAGTAAACCTTTAATATTAATACTTCTCACATGTACACAGAAAAACATCAGAACTATGTTTAACATTTAATTAACTGTTTTCACAAACTCTGAATATTATAAACTATTGTTACTGTTTTTAGTATTGTAATACTGTTTATTTTGGTAATACTTTATTTCAATAGCCCACTTTAGGCAAGGCAAGGCAAGGCAAGGCAGGTTTATTTATATAGCACATTTCATACACAATGGTAATTCAAAGTGCTTTACATAGAAGAAATTAAAATAATCAAAAGAAATCAGAATAATTAAAACAGTTTAGAATAAAAGATAAAATACAGAAATAATCAAAAGAAATCAGATTAATTAAAACAGTTTAGAATAAAAGATAAAATACAGAAATAATCAAAAGAAATCACAAAAATTAAAAGAGTTTAGAATAAAAAATAAAATACAGTCGGACGAACAGTGGTACAGTGCTCATTCAGTAAATGCACAGTTAAACAGAAGTGTTTTGAGTCTGGATTTGAATGTGACTACTGTAGGAGCACATCTGATCTCTTCTGGAAGCTGGTTCCAGCATAATAGCTAAAAGCGGACTCACCATGCTTAGAGTGAACCCTTGGTATTTCTAGCTGATGTGATCCTAATGATCTGAGTGATCTGTTGGGTTTATATTCAGTGAGCATATCTGCAATGTTTTGAAGTCCTAGGCCATTGAATGATTTATATACCAGTAATAATACTGTAAAATCAATCCTAAATGTAACTGGGAGCCAGTGTAAAGACCTGAGGACTGGTGTGATGTGTTCATATGTTCTGGTTCTGCTCAGCGTTCTGTATGAGCTGCAACTGTCTTATGGTGTTTTTGGGAAGGCCAGTGAGGAGTCCATTACAATAATCCACCCTGCTGGTGATGAAAGCATGCACAAGTTTCTCTAAGTCTTGACTGGAAACAAAGCATCTAATTCTTGCAATATTTTTCAGGTGATAGTATGCTGATTTAGTTATTGCTTTGACATGACTACTGAAACTAAGGTCTGACTCTAGAGACACACCCAGATTCCTGACTTGATTTTTAGTTGTTTGACCCCTAGACTGAAGGTATGCGTTCACCTTGAGAACTTCATCTTTGTTTCCAAACGCAATGACTTCAGTTTTGTCTTTGTTTAACTGAAGAAAGTTTTGGCACATCCAATTGTTTACTTCATCAATGCATTGGAACAGAGAGTTAATGGGGCTGTAATCGTTAGGCGATAGGGCTAAGTAGAGCTGTGTGTCGTCTGCATAGCTGTGGTAAGCGATTTGGTTCTTTCTCATTATTTTGCTCATTGGGAGCATGTACAGGTTGAATAGGAGTGGCGCAAGAATTGAGCCTTGAGGGACTCCGCATGTCATGGGTGTCCACTCAGACTTATGGTCTCCTATACTCACATAATAACCTCTCCCTACCAAGTATGACCTGAACCATTTTAGGACTATCCCAGAAAACCCGACCCAGTTTTCCAGCCTGTCAAGAAGTATGTCGTGATCGACAGTGTCAAATGCAGCACTGAGGTCGAGTAGTACCAGCACTGATAATTTGCTTGTATCAGTATTTAAGCAAATATCGTTTATTATCTTTATGAGCGCTGTCTCTGTGCTGTGGTGCGGTCGGAAACCAGATTGAAAATTGTCAAAGTATCCATTTGAGCTTAAGAATTTGTTCAGCTGATTGAAGACAACTTTTTCAATGATCTTGCCTATGAAAGGAAGATTTGAGATCGGTCTATAGTTGTTTAATATGGTCTTATCCAGATTGCTCTTTTTCAGGAGGGGCTTGACAACTGCAGTTTTCAGGGAGTTCCAGAGGCATTTACCACTTCTAGGAGATCTGCTTCTAAGCTGTGTAACACCTTTTTGAAAAAAGATGTGGGAAGTGCGTCAAGGGCGCAGGTTGATGTTTTAAGGTGCTGTACGGTTTCTTCCAAAATGTTGCACTTTAGACATAACTAAGTAACCACATGTCAACTATCAGTCATTAGAATATTAGTAGACGGTCTTTATCTAATAATACTTTATTCTGATGCTCTAAACATACATTTTACTGACTATAAGTAAGTTTGCAAGTACATGTCAACTTATTCTACTAACCCTAACAGTTTACTAATACTCTAATGAGAGTTAGTTAGTTGACATGTAGTTGCAAAGTTACTTATAGTTAGTACAATGTCTTAAGTGTCTAAAGTGGACCATCAAAATAAAGTGTAACCTTAAAGTCCCCCTGTAGTCAATAATTTTGTCCCTTAAAACTCATCTTTAATCACCAAAATTACATATTTAAGCGTTTTTCCCTTGAAAAATAAAATTCTTCATGCCTTAAAATATCTTGAATGTAACTCGACACCCTTGCCTCATTTAGTATGCACGGTTCTATGAATATGCAAATGAGCCCCGCCTCCACTCACTCACTCACTCAGAGATCCACTCGTTGACGATCACACGTTGATCTGATTGATTACAAGGTAGTTTGTGATGTCAGAAACACCAGCGATTTCAAAGCGTGTTTTTGAGACTGTCTTTGGTTCACTGCAGTTTTAAGGAGAAAATACTCAGCAATGCTGTCGACTTATGAATTTACACATGGTTTGTCTTATAGCATATTAAAAACACAACATAGACATATAAACAATATTAAAAACTTGATTTTCACCACAGGGGGACTTTAAACATTTTAAACAGAAAAGTATGGAAAAGCAATGGATTTAAAATATCAAGTTTTTTATAACTTGAGAATATTAAATGTTTACCGTTTTTACCTGATTTTTTTTTTTTTTTTTTCATGGTGTAACTGTTGGTAAATAGTATCAAATCTAATTGGGTTTGACCCGCACCATGATGTTCATATCCAGATTTTTAACCTGCAAAAGCAAAAGATTTGCTTTAAGAGAAACCGAGCGATATTCATCTTCCAGTCGGTCATCATCTGGGGTTTAGAAGAAACATCAGACAGTCTCTCACAGCATGAGACATAAATAACGTCAGACAGACACAGTGAGCCGACGGCGTGGTCCTGCAAACACACACACGCACGCACGCACGCACGCACGCACACGCACGCACGCACGCACACACACACACACACACACACACACACACGCACGCACGCACACACACACACGGACGCACGCACGCGCACGCACGCACACAAGCACGAACGCTCACACACACACACACACACACAGAGAGAATCTGTGACACACTGAAGCCTGGAGGTCACGGGATTGACATTTACAGCCATCGGCCCGAGGCCTGCAAACACTGACAGAATCATCAAACACACAAAATATCTCTTTAGAAGAAAAACAACATCTTAAAGACAGAATTCAGCCCAAAATGAACATTTTGCCATTATTTACACACCATTATTCATTAGATTCAAGATCTTTTTTTCATCTGTACTTTACTACAGCACAATGAAATTCTTATTTTGTCTATTCCTCTCAAGAAAGATGAAGGGCATTAGAAACACTAACATAATACGACAATGAATATAAAGGACAATATGAATAAACAATGCAAAATAATATATCTAATATATTAATAATGTAATAATATACAATGCAATAAGAAACAATACGCAGACTAAATGAAATTACAAACCTGCACGTCTTTCTGTCTCCTGTGAAACACAAACGTCAGTCCGAATGTTGATGATGATTTATATGGTCAACCTTCAAAAATAAACCATAAAAGCACTGGAATATACTGTATATGGATTATTGGGATACTTTAATGGTGCTTCTTTTATTTATGGTAAAAATCTGTAAAGGGTAAATTACCGTACTCTGTTAAACTGTATAAATCTGAGACATTGCATGTAATTTTACAGTAAAATATTGTTAAACGTACCGTTTTTGGAAAATGCTACATCTGGCAAGAAACATATTTTTTTCAGTTATGTACATTAGATTACAACTATTGTGTTACCGTATATTTGTGCCTATATATTTATATTTATCTCAGATTGTGGAAACTACTACGTTTGTGTTTCTCTTTATCATCTGTGTTTTTAAGATTTAGTAATTTGGTATATTTACATCATTTCATTTAATGAAATATATATTGTTATATTACATTTAAGTTCAGGCTGTAAAACTGTTGCTACTGTATTTTTTACGGTAAAGTTCTGGCAACCTTTTTTTTAATCATTGTTTTAAAAGGATTTTAGAAATTTGCAAAAATATTAATTTAAATATTAATGTTTGTAAACAAAAATATAATTGGAGTTTGTTTTAAAGATGAAAGAAAATAAAGTTTGGTTTGGTACAACATGAGGGAATAAATGAAGGCGAAATGTTTATTTTTTGGTGAAGTATCTCTTTAAATGGAGGAATAATTTTTGGTCCAAAACAATGAAAACCGTATTTATTTATTACTGCTGCTTTATTTGTAAATGTCGCCACTTGTGTAAATGAACGAAAAAATGAAATCAATCGAACAACTGAGTCGTGTCAAGCGGTCACATCTGAACTCTTGATACAGGAGCGCCGCTAATGACAATATTTGATAGAAAACACTTATTTATAAATAAAAAATAAATTATCACTAAAAACATTAGATGGCAGCAGAGGAGCATTTATTGGCTCATATTCGCCATTTCCTGAAATATTTTTTCCACACATTTCGCTCTTGAATAAATATTAAACATCACTAGGTTTAAAAATACATTTTGTCAAAGTGAAGTATGAAAAACAATAACTTTATTGCGAATGAAAGCGAGCGCCGCGCAGATTGAGCAACAGAGGACACGCTTCTTAAAGAAACAGTACATGTCTTTATTATCATTATTGCAAATGTTTATATGGAATATTCAGACAGGATGATTGAGGCTTTACTTTTTCATCACAGAGAAAAACAACAACAACAACAACAACAACAACAAGTGTTGGTATATTTACCAGTTATTGCATGTGAATTGGCTCAGAGAAAGAGGCTCATGGGTAATAATGACTGAAATCTACAAAATAAAGCACATTAAATGACTTCTGTAAGAAAAAACATTGAACATATTCATTGTCGGAGTGACAACAGAAATTTGTTTATGCCATAATTCAGTGACGATGCATAATTCTTATAAAGGTTGATTTAAAGTGAAATGTTGTGAATCGCATATTTGTTAGCTTTGGTAAAATATTCCAGAAAGTCACATATGGGTCCATAAAAATATGCATTTTGATGTTTAAACACTGAACAGATTTCATATCCCATGATGTTTTATTGCAGGAAATTGTGAATATAAAACCTAAAAATCACATGTATTTTATGATGTGTCTTTCATTCTGCCTGAACTCATTTTAATAACAGCAAATGTCAAGTATGAACTAAGTGTACAGGTGAATCTCACAAAACCATGTCGAGGTGACATTAAACCGCAAAATTCAAAGAAAAAAGGAACAAAAAAATGATTTATACTTTGAGACGTTATTTTAATGAAGCACATTTTACTGTACTCACTGTTTACTGTAATGCAAAAAAAGTTTTTTTCTTTATTAAAGACAGCACAACAATGCTTAGTGCTTAAAGGGACACTATGTAGTTTTTCAACCTTCATAATATATTTCCAAGACCCTTGAGATGGTACATCGACTTACAATAGGTTGAATGACACGTCTGCCATAGCCTGACAGTGTCTGTATCGCTTTTACTGGCACTATGTAACTTCGGGTTTCGGGTAGGAACCCGAGCACAAAAAAAACTACAAAATTCGATTGCTTTACGGCATACGTCACTTCCCCCTTCCTCAAATTCTGACGAGAGAGCCCAACTAGCGTTTGATACCCGTCTTATGTTGTTGTCATGGCCGAAGCAACAACTAAAAGGAAGAAGGCAAAGGTTTTGTCAGAGGAGACTAAAAGAAGAAAAAGGGAGAGTGACAAATTAAAAGGCCGGACAAGGATCAACGAGGGAGAGCAAGACAGTTTGAAGACGGTGAGAGTGCACGCGCGCGCGACCGGCTCTCTCTCTAACTTATCCTCGTTCTTTCAGTAACATGCACCCTGTCACAAGCGCAGCAGTCAGTCATCTATAAAGTGTTTATAAATTTATAAATAAATCAGGGAGTCAGGGAGCTGACTACCGCGCGAAATGTAAAAGCCATGTTACGGAATCTATCTGGTCCTCCATTTATCTTCATGAATCAAGTAATGCTAGTAGAGTAGCGAATTATCAATCTGGTAGCAAGTAACGTTAAACACTAACATGCTAGTTTACGATGGTTATGATAAATAATCTTTCAAGTTAACTATCCTAATGTCTGCAGGCTGATAGTCATGTTTGTTTATTTATTTTTCTGGTGAAAGTGTCTTGCCTCAGGCTATAATGCAAATCGATTTTCAAAATTGCAATAATCATGTCTAACGACATCATAACGGACATTGTTACGATATAATGCGACGTACATGTAACTTTATTGATGTCATCTGGCATTTTGTAATGTTTACATTACACTCAAAATACACAAATGAAATTATACAGCAGGCCTAGGCTATTTACTTGTAATTTAGCTGCAATCATGTAAAAACATTATAAGCCATCATAGACGCTCTGCGTGAGTGGTAGGCTATTTACGACAGTAACGTTAAATACAAGTACTCTACAGCGACTCATGGGGGCGTTGTTTGACAAAAACGGAATTCCTGCATAGTGTGCCTTTAACTTAAGATATATATATATAAAAAAGAATGACATAAAATATAATAATAATATATATAATTAAACTAGAAATAAATAAAATTAATAATATATACATAAACTAATATATAGGTGTGTGTGTATATATATATATATATATATATATATATATATATATATATATATATATATACACACACACAAACACACACACTTTTAATAATAATAAATAATAATAATAATAATAATAATAGTTCCAAAAATAGGCTATTGATCAATTGATTCACTTGATTTTTTAATTTTGAATGAAATATGATCTGGATTGTGAGATTAACCTGTGCAAATTCACACTGTCACCTGCATCAAAAATCATATTTGCTAAAGTGCATTTCATATGTGAGATCATCAGACATAAAAGCATTTAGATTTTTATATCTCTTTTTTTTAGTGCAAGTTGTTTTAAGAGTTTCTGAAACGTGAACATAAACCTCATGACTTCAACAACAACAAATAAAACATGTGACACTGATATCAGCGGTACAGAATATTCAATAACACCTACATTAATATCACACACACACGAGGCCTGAATCAGAGCTATGCTTAAAGCATGGTTTCTTAAAAAATAAATAAAAATAAACATTCATACAACACAATGAGGTGACAGTAGAAGAAACACACGCTGATATTATTAGTATTTTAGGCAAAGTTATGAAACAAGCTTCCAATATTCACCCGTTTCTTTCACTTTCTTAGATTTTCATACAAACATCGACACTGAGACAAAATAAACACTTGGGTTTGGAAGGACACGAGGGTGAGAAAATGATCACAATTTTAAGTGAATTATAATTTTGCATCCTGCACCTTTAAAAAACTGTACATTTCCTTTGAATCATGTGTGTAATACAATAAAAATACTTTGGATATGAGCTTAACAGCTTCAGTCATTCTCATCTCGTGTTTCTCAATGAAACGAAGCATCATGGGTTGTTGAAGGATTCGTCTCTGAGATTAAACTCAATCAGAAGACGAGATCAATAATAATGCAGCTTCAATAAATCAATCTCAATCAGAGCTTTGATATGATTCAGAAAATCATACCTTTCTTTCTATTAATATGAATGTACTTTCATAAACAAATGAGCTGTTCTGAACATGAAAACATTATGTTTTCATAGCTGTTATTAAAACAAATCCTGAATCCTGATTGGACGAGCCTGTTGAAGTGGCTGTCAATCAAACGCAGATGCAAGTTTCTGTAGTCACAGCTTAGTGGAAGAACTGAGTTATTAATATTAATAAATGCAACTATCAACAGAACATTGGTGCATTCGATCATACAGCCGTTGTGAAAAAGCAGTCGAAATGATATGCTGGGTTGTTTAAACCCATGTTTGGGTCAAATATGGACAAAACCAAACGCTGGTTTAAATTTTTGAATTCATTTTTTAAACCCAACGGTTGGATTCGTCCATATTTGACCCAAACATAGGTTGAAACAACCAAACATTTTTTTTTAGAGTGTATGCTGTTTTAATTTACTACTTTTTTGACACACATTTCACGTACTTGAGAGAACCTGATGATGGATGATTCACAATAAGACCTTGTATGCGAGTAAACGAGTCGATTGTGAGGATGAAAAGAGGTTTAGGTCGTATCGGTTCATTAAAAACACACTCTTTCTGCATCTTGACTCGACAGTTCATGAGAACAGATTCAGAATAACCCAGATGAGAACGATAAGACTGACTAACATCAGAAACACTCTTAGAACGAAAGGTTCTTTATAGAACATTAAAAGTTTCCGTCAGGCGCTTCATATAGTGTTTCCCATCATGTGACTATTAAAAATATGAAACCTATAACATCCCTGCAATCTTATTTAGTTGAGATTATTAAAATGTCACTAAGACCTTTTAAGAACTTCTCACTTGGGGAAATAAAAATGGTTCTTCTATTGCATCGCTGCCAAAAAAAAACTTTTTAAAGTCAATTTCGATTTCTTTTCATTTTAATGACATATGAATTAAATAGAAAAATTTTAAATAACCTGTTAGAGTGTTATGCGTATTAAAGCTTTATATACAATGCATTATCATGTATTTTAATGCATTACTTATGCACTTTATATGATCTCATAATTAACTGTACCCACTGTTATAATACTTTTCTATTCAGTGCATAGAAAGCATTAAACGCATGACAAAGAACCAATATCAGATCTGCAAATATTATATTTTAACTTTGGATAAAATTATTTATGAAAAGATATAATGCACATTATGAATACCTATATAATGCATTACACAAAGGCTTTAAAGTCCCCCTGGAGTCAATCGTTTATCCCTTAAAACTCATGGTTGATCAACAAAATGACATATTTAAAAGTTTTTTCCTTTAAAACAAAATTCTTCGAGCCTTAAAATATCTTGAATGTAACTCGACACCCTTGCCTCATTTAGTATACGTGGTTATATGAATATGCAAATGAGCCCCGCCTCCACTCACTCACTCACTCAGAGATCC
This sequence comes from Gila robusta, assembly GCA_030770095.1. NCBI lineage: Eukaryota > Metazoa > Chordata > Actinopteri > Cypriniformes > Leuciscidae > Gila > Gila robusta. The sequence continues at coordinate 20,379 of JAVALU010000412.1, forward strand.
ACTCGTTGACGATCACACGTTGATCTGATTGGTTACAAGGTAGTTTGTGACGTCAGAAACACCAGCGATTTCAAAGCGTGTTTTTGAGACTGTCTTTGGTTCACTGCAGTTTTAAGGAGAAAATACTCAGCAATGCTGTCGACTTATGAATTTACACATGGTTTGTCTTATAGCATATTAAAAACACCACATAGACATATAAACAACATTAAAAGCTGGATTTTCACCACAGGGGGACTTTAAGTAAAGTGTTACCGTATTATGCAATCTTTTAAGACATTTCATAACGAGTTCATTGAGTCAAGAACCACAGAACCTTTCGTTCTAAGAGTGAGAGACTCTCCAGATTCATTAGATCATCACATCATGACGGAAACACACTCACAGTGCGGGAAAGACGTTCACAGACAAGCCCTTCAGAAGAACAACACACACTCATGATCGTCCGACTCTTCATAGATTCCCTTCCTCAGTCACAGTTCTCCGGCGTGAGATTGTCAACACTGGGAAGGAATCGACGGACTCGTGTGATAATAAACGGTTTGTTTGCATCTGAGCAACTTCCACCTTCAGTTGAACCGGTTTATAAAAGTGAAGCGACTGCATTGTGTGTCACAGAGACAGCGAGTCCTGAGGAGCAGAAGATCTCAGGTGTTTCTCAGAAGATCTCAGGTGTTTCTCAGAAGATCTTAGGTGTTTCTCAGAAGATCTCAGGTGTTTCTCAGAAGATCTCAGGTGTTTCTCAGAAGATTTTAGGTATTTCTCAGAAGATCTCAGGTATTTCTCAGAAGATCTCAGGTGTTTCTCAGAAGATCTTAGAAGATCTCAGGTGTTTCTCAGAAGATCTTAGAAGATCTCAGGTGTTTCTCAGAAGATCTTAGAAGATCTCAGGTGTTTCTCAGAAGATCTCAAGTGTTTCTCAGAAGATCTTAGAAGATCTCAGGGGTTTCTCAGAAGATTTCAGGTGTTTCTCAGAAGATCTTAGAAGATCTCTGGTGTTTCTCAGAAGATCTCAGGTGTTTCTCAGAAGATCTCAAGTGTTTCTCAGAAGATCTTAGTAGATCTTAGGTGTTTCTCAGAAGATCTCAGGTGTTTCTCAGAAGATCTCAGGTGTTTCTCAGAAGATCTTAGTAGATCTCAGGTGTTTCTCAGAAGATCTCAGGTGTTTCTCAGAAGATCTCAAGTGTTTCTCAGAAGATCTTAGTAGATCTTAGGTGTTTCTCAGAAGATCTCAGGTGTTTCTCAGAAGATCTCAAGTGTTTCTCAGAAGATCTTAGAAGATCTCAGGTGTTTCTCAGAAGATCTCAAGTGTTTCTCAGAAGATCTTAGTAGATCTTAGGTGTTTCTCAGAAGATCTCAGGTGTTTCTCAGAAGATCTCAGGTGTTTCTCAGAAGATCTCAGGTGTTTCTCAGAAGATCTCAGGAGATCTCAGGTGTTTCTCAGAAGATCTCAGGTGTTTCTCAGAAGATCTCAGGTGTTTCTCAGAAGATCTCAGGTGTTTCTCAGAAGATCTTAGTAGATCTCAGGTGTTTCTCAGAAGATCTCAGGTGTTTCTCAGAAGATCTCAAGTGTTTCTCAGAAGATCTTAGTAGATCTTAGGTGTTTCTCAGAAGATCTCAGGTGTTTCTCAGAAGATCTCAAGTGTTTCTCAGAAGATCTTAGAAGATCTCAGGTGTTTCTCAGAAGATCTCAAGTGTTTCTCAGAAGATCTTAGTAGATCTTAGGTGTTTCTCAGAAGATCTCAGGTGTTTCTCAGAAGATCTCAGGTGTTTCTCAGAAGATCTCAGGTGTTTCTCAGAAGATCTCAGGAGATCTCAGGTGTTTCTCAGAAGATCTCAGGTGTTTCTCAGAAGATCTCAGGTGTTTCTCAGAAGATCTCAGGTGTTTCTCAGAAGATCTCAGGAGATCTCAGGTGTTTCTCAGAAGATCTCAAGTGTTTCTCAGAAGATCTTAGAAGATCTCAGGTGTTTCTCAGAAGATCTCAAGTGTTTCTCAGAAGATCTTAGAAGATCTCAGGTGTTTCTCAGAAGATCTCAGGTGTTTCTCAGAAGATCTCAGGTGTTTCTCAGAAGATCTTAGAAGATCTCAGGTGTTTCTCAGAAGATCTCAGATGTTTCTCAGGTGTTTCTCCAGAGTCCAGCCAGAAGATCCTGATTGGACTGAATCCACTGATCATCTTAAAGCATCAGCGACTCCTTCAACGTGAGTCTGGAGACCAAACATGAGCCGAGTTAGTCTCATATTAACACATGGGTTAATAATAATAATTTTGCCCTTTATTATAACTTAATAATAGTTTATTATTATTAATATTATTATTCACACATGGTTTAATAATAATGCTGACCTTTAATAATAATAATAATAATAATATTCAACCATTATTAATATTATCATTATTATTCTCAAATGGGTTTGTAATAATAAATAAGCCATTATTTATAATATAATTATTATAATAAAATAATTATAAGATAATAATATTTTTTATTATTATCACAATAATATTATTATTAATATCATACAAATATGTTTAGTGGGAACATTTCCTAAATTCATGAATGAATGACAAAAAAAGTTATAATTTGGGTTTGATTATTATTACTAGGAACATTCTTATTTATTTTATAATTATTTTAATATTTAATTTGTGAAAATTACTTATTTTAGATTTTATGTTTGCATTTTAGTTTTAGATAAAGGTTTAGTAATTTTGTTTTGTGCTTTTGTGATTTTTAATAGTTAAAAATAAAAGTACTAAAAGTAAAAAATTAAAGTGAATAAAAACCATATGGACTTATTAAATTATAAGTCCATTTAAAAAAAAATCCACTATTAGTTTTAGTCTTTTAGTACATTAAGTTAAATTAAATGGAAATGTGAAATGTTACTTTGGCAACTAGCTGAAATAAAATAAACATAAGTGTTTTATGGTTTTGGTTTACTATAATAACCCTGGTCTGTGCAAAATATGTCATCAAATTTTGAACCATGGAATGGAAAATATCCGGGATCTGCCGTTTCACATCCATGAACTCAAACTCAGTATGAATTATTCAGTTTGGTAAGATTTCAACAGCAGCATATGGATAATAGAAGCAATATTCTGTATTCATCACACAGAAGCTCTTCCTTTAAAAATAAAGCTGCGAGGTGTCCTACTTATGACTCACACCAATTATTATTTCTTATTAATCAGACCGGCACAATCCAAGACGGAAGGACATATGAAGGACAAAGAAACAGGAATTACAGATATGATCCTCAACAGTTTCATACGGCACATGCATAATTATTATTATTTTTTTCTCTCTGTACTCTTATTTATGTGTATTTTAATGATTGTGAAGCACTTTGGGCAACAGCTGTTGCATTAAATGTGCTATATAAATAAATAAAGGAAATGAGTGATGCTTATGCATAACATTTAGCAATATTTCACTCTTTCATTATTACTGCACAATAATGCATGGAAAGACCAGCATGGTTCTGAATTACACAGCCAGAATTTTATTTATACTCATGTCTGCTAAATTTAAATGTTAACCAATTTTAATAGTATTTATATAACTTCATTATATAATGCTTCAGATACAAAACAATCATTGCGTTTCGACAAAGTCGTCACAATTCCTCAATTCAATTCGAGAACTTGATTTTAAAAAATCCTCGCCTTGATGATTAACCGGAAAAATACCGAAAGTGGCGCATTTCACTGACGCCACATTATGAGACGGCTTTCAAAGGCTGCATGATTTATTAAAACCATTTAAAACTCATAAAATAAAATAGTGCTATTGTAAAATCAAAGGCTGCAATTAAGTTAAATGAACACATGCGCTGCGTGTTTCAGAGTGAAGCGCGTCACTTTAATTATTTACACGCACACTTGTTTCATCCAGCGTCTCCGAGTGGCTCGATTCACAGTAAATGCTGCTCTACACAAACTCAATCTCTGCTGCTTGTCTGGGTTTACAATAACGTGCATTTGGGAACGTATATAAAGTCTGACTTGCTTTGTGTTTGATACGAAGTGTTGTAGCTCGGTTAATAAACTAATCTCTGCATATGTTTGGGTTCCTTATAAAGTTAATCTGGGAACGCAACGTGCGCCATTTCACCAGATGTGTAACATAAATCATTATAAGCCTACACCAACACAGGAGAATACATCAATATTTCTAAATATGCGAACTGTTGTTCATCTCGATTTCAAAATTAAAGTTTGCATGTTTTGATGTTCTTATGCAAGAAATTAGAATGGCTGTAGTATCTCTATCGTAAAGACGTGGCCAAATATTAAAGGTTAAGTGATAATTTGAATGAAATGTTGTTTGGCCGATATTAAACCAGGATTTGATCTGCTGTAAAGTGTAACAGCAACAACAATCACCAGTTCACTGGCGCATCTGCAAGCATTTCTTATAATACATCATGTACATAAGTTGATTATGTTTATATTATGTATATTAAATTATGTATTTTAAAAGTGTTGTTCAATAAAATTATTTTTGATACTTTATCTGAACCAATTTGTATTGCCTCATTGTTATGTATTTTAAGTAATGTGACTGGTTATTGTTCACTTAGGTCTATATTTATTACCACAACAAATGATCAGATTAATCGATTAACTCGATTAATTGTCAAAATTAATCATTATTTAATCATTTTATTTATTAATATTATTTGTGTTTTTTTTTTTTTGTATTTTATAGTATATTGATATATAGTATCTAGTATAAAATATATAGTAAATAGTATTTTGTTATTTTGATTTAAATACAAAAATCACAGCTGAGAATGATGAGAAAACACACATTACAGTAATGAGAATGTTAAAGGTAAAATGTCCTTAAATGTAAATAAAAATGCATTTTTTTTTGGTAACAATTTACAATGTCTCATTTGTTAACATGACCTAACAATGACCAATATTTTTGCAGCATTATTTAACCTTTGTTAATGTTAGTTAATAAAAATGTTCATGTTAGCTCACAGTGAATTAAATAAATATTAAAATGTGTTAGTAAATGTTGAGCTTGACACAATAAAGGTTAGTTAATATATATATATATATATATATATATATATATATATATATATACCGTAATTCCTCAAATAAAAACCGGTATTCAAATAAACGCCGAGCCTCTGATAGTGGCCGGGGGCGTGGTCAACGCGGACAAATAAAGGCCGGTCTCAAATTAAGGCCGGGGAAAAATTAGTGTACACTCAAAGACGGACGCGCTCAGCGCTTGTCATATATCACAACTATTCAGTGTTTTTAACCACATGTTTATTTTAGGTTTCAGACATTTAAATAGATAAGATTTATAGCAAAACAATACATTTATAGTTTGTAAAATACACAATGGTGTCTATGGAAGCAGCAATAACAATCCATTCAAATATATTTGGCGACGTGTTTTATTCATATCAGATAAACAGTGTAAGTAACTATAAAGTTTACTCTATTCATCTCCCAGTTCACCGGCCACTTACTTTCATGTATTTCGGGAGAAACTGAAGAATTCACGCGCTGTGTAACGTAATAAATCCAACAGACAGGAATCTCTGAACTGCGGTGCCCATCTCACATTACAGATCAAGATAATTTATAAAGGGTTTTAAACGACAGAACAAACTCACTTACACGGATTTGAGAGTCAGAATAGAAGATCGTTGATGACATGGTAAGCAAGTTTGTTAATATTTAGAAATAAAAGCGCTACATCTGTCATACAGCGCTATGTTGGCTGTGGTGAACACGTGTCAAGCATGACGCGTCACCATGGAAACTTGGCTGGCTGGCTGGCTGGCTGGCGGGCGGGCGGGGATAGCAAATTAGAAATAAAGGCCTGCCTCTAATAAAAGCCTGCTTCAAATAAAAGCCGGCTACCATCTGCAGTTCAGGTAAATAAAGGCCCCGGTCTTTATTTGAGGAATTACGGTATATATATATATATATATATATATATATATATATATACACACACACACATACTGTACAGACATGCATATATATATATATATATATATATATGAAGTTAACATTATGTGTGTAAATGATCTGCGATCGAATGATTAATGCTGAAACGCTCGGAGGACAAACGCTTCCCAAAGGTCATTTGCTAAAGGAAGTGCCCTAAATGATTAATCACACAAAAGAAATGCCTCCTCGAATCAGCGTTGTCAAACAATAATGTGTGCCAGCAGCAAAAACATTTTAGATATGCAACAAACAAGCAGGAATCTTCTAGTGAAGAGACGCATGAGCGCTTCCTCTGGTAGTGAAGCATTAAACACAGACACACACACACACACACACACACACACACACACACACACACACACAGAAATCATTCAAAGAATTCATTACTTCTGGATGATCGTACCGACTGGGGAAAATGAGAGAAAGAGTTAGAGATCCTCCAGAAGAAAGAGTTAGAGATCCTCCAGAAGAAAGAGTTAGAGATCCTTCAGAAGAAAGAGTTAGAGATCCTCCAGAAGAAAGAGTTAGAGATCCTCCAGAAGAAAGAGTTAGAGATCCTTCAGAAGAAAGAGTTAGAGATCCTCCAGAAGAAAGAGTTAGAGATCCTCCAGAAGAAAGAGTTAGAGATCCTCCAGAAGAAAGAGTTAGAGATCCTCCAGAAGAAAGAGTTAGAGATCCTCCAGAAGAAAGAGTTAGAGATCCTCCAGAAGGAGATAGAGATCCTCCAGAAGAAAGAGTTAGAGATCCTCCAGAAGAAAGAGTTAGAGATCCTCCAGAAGAAAGAGTTAGAGATCCTTCAGAAGAAAGAGTTAGAGATCCTCCAGAAGAAAGAGTTAGAGATCCTCCAGAAGAAAGAGATAGAGATCCTCCAGAAGAAGGAGTTAGAGATCCTCCAGAAGAAAGAGTTAGAGATCCTTCAGAAGAAAGAGTTAGAGATCCTCCAGAAGAAAGAGTTAGAGATCCTCCAGAAGAAAGAGTTAGAGATCCTCCAGAAGAAAGAGTTAGAGATCCTCCAGAAGAAAGAGTTAGAGATCCTCCAGAAGAAAGAGTTAGAGATCCTCCAGAAGAAAGAGTTAGAGATCCTCCAGAAGAAAGAGTTAGAGATCCTCCAGAAGAAAGAGTTAGAGATCCTCCAGAAGAAAGAGTTAGAGATCCTTCAGAAGAAAGAGTTAGAGATCCTCCAGAAGAAAGAGTTAGAGATCCTCCAGAAGAAAGAGATAGAGATCCTCCAGAAGAAAGAGCTAGAGATCCTCCAGAAGAAAGAGTTAGAGATCCTTCAGAAGAAAGAGTTAGAGATCCTCCAGAAGAAAGAGTTAGAGATCCTCTAGAAGAAAGAGTTAGAGATCCTCCAGAAGAAAGAGTTATAGATCCTACAGAAGAAAGAGTTAGAGATCCTCCAGAAGAAAGAGTTAGAGATCCTCCAGAAGAAAGAGTTAGAGATCCTACAGAAGAAAGAGTTAGTGATCCTCCAGAAGAGTTAGAGATCCTCCGGAAGAAAGAGTTAGTGATCCTCCAGAAGAAAGAGTTAGAGATCCTCCAGAAGAAAGAGTTAGAGATCCTCTAGAAGAAAGAGTTATAGATCCTACAGAAGAAAGAGTTAGAGATCCTCCAGAAGAAAGAGTTAGAGATCCTCCAGAAGAAAGAGTTAGTGATCCTCCAGAAGAGTTAGAGATCCTCCGGAAGAAAGAGTTAGTGATCCTCCAGAAGAAAGAGTTAGAGATCCTCCAGAAGAAAGAGTTAGAGATCCTCCAGAAGAAAGAGTTAGTGATCCTTCAGAAGAAAGAGTTAGAGATCCTCCAGAAGAAAGAGTTAGAGATCCTCCAGAAGAAAGAGTTAGAGATCCTCCAGAAGAAAGAGTTAGAGATCCTCCAGAAGAAAGAGTTAGAGATCCTCCAGAAGAAAGAGTTAGTGATCCTCCAGAAGAGTTAGAGATCCTCCGGAAGAAAGAGTTAGTGATCCTCCAGAAGAAAGAGTTAGAGATCCTCCAGAAGAAAGAGTTAGAGATCCTCTAGAAGAAAGAGTTAGAGATCCTCCAGAAGAAAGAGTTAGAGATCCTCCAGAAGAAAGAGTTAGAGATCCTCCAGAAGAAAGAGTTAGAGATCCTCCAGAAGAAAGAGTTAGAGATCCTCCAGAAGAAAGAGTTAGAGATCCTCCAGAAGAAAGAGTTAGAGATCCTCCAGAAGAAAGAGTTAGAGATCCTCTAGAAGAAAGAGTTAGAGATCCTCCAGAAGAAAGAGTTAGAGATCCTCCAGAAGAAAGAGTTAGAGATCCTTCAGAAGAAAGAGTTAGAGATCCTTCAGAAGAAAGAGTTAGAGATCCTCCAGAAGAAAGAGTTAGAGATCCTCCAGAAGAAAGAGTTAGAGATCCTTCAGAAGAAAGAGTTAGAGATCCTCTAGAAGAAAGAGTTAGAGATCCTCCAGAAGAAAGAGTTAGAGATCCTCCAGAAGAAAGAGTTAGAGATCCTCTAGAAGAAAGAGTTAGAGATCCTCCAGAAGAAAGAGTTAGAGATCCTCCAGAAGAAAGAGTTAGAGATCCTCCAGAAGAAAGAGTTAGAGATCCTCTAGAAGAAAGAGTTAGAGATCCTCCAGAAGAAAGAGTTAGAGATCCTCCAGAAGAAAGAGTTAGAGACCCTCCAGAACTGAAGGATGATTGTTGGAACATGCCGTCGGTCCTGAGGAGCACGACTCCCCGAGGGGTTTTAAATACAGAAACATCCCGTTTAATTAAAAGGAGAACATGAGAGGGTTTTGTGTGGTTGCTGAAATCAATAGACTATTTATCACCTCCATGTCATACATGTATGTTATTTATTTAGAAACATAATCAGTCATCCATAATCTCATATTTCCCAGCTGAGTCACTGGGCGAATCGCATGAAACCTGTCAAGAACATGTGCAAGTCTTATCTCACATCAGAAAAGAAAAGTAATTAAATTTTTCTCAAGCCTATTTTTAAGACCATTTAATAACCATTAAAGAGAATATTTTCGATCAACTTCTGACAAGGCCACATATTAATATGACATAAAGCATGATCATTTAATGTAACCCAGCTACAGAATGCATTTATTTTAAATAGAATCTTTTGTAACATTATAAATGTCTTTACGGTCACTTTTGACCAATTTAATTCATCCTTGCTGAATAAAAGTATTAATTTCTTTTAATTCTTTCCACAAAAAAAAAAAAGAAGAAAATCTCAATGATCCCAAACTTTTGAACGGTAGTGTTTAATGTTACAAAAGCTTTCTATTTCAGATAAATGCTGTTCTTTTGAACTTTCTATTTATCAGAGAATTCTGAAAAATTACAAGTATGACAGTTTCCACAGAAATCTGAAGTAGCAAAACTGTTTTCAACAGTTAATAATTTGATCATAATTTTGTTTAATTGCTGAAATCAATAGGTTATCATTTACCACCTCCATGTCACACATGCATGTTATTTATTTAGAAACTTTAGTCATCCATAATGTCATATTTCCCAGCTGAGTCACTGGGCGAACCGCATGAAACCTGTCAAGAACATGTGCAAGTCGTATCTCACATCAGAAAAGAAAAGAAAGGAAAAGGAATTACATTTTTCTTAAGCCTATTTTTAAGACCATTAATATTTTTGTATTGTGGGCATTATTTTCAAGACCATGAAACACATTCCCCCCAATATACATGTCAAAATTAATGCATATGCATTTATATATATATATATATATATATATATATATATATATATATATATATATATATATATATATATATATATATACACACACACACACATAAATATGTCAAATAAAATTAATTTTGTGATAATTTTTTTTCATGGCATCCTTTGGCTGCGTTATATATTAAATGATAATGATCTATGCTCTATTAATATGTTGCCTTGTCAGAAAAGTTAGTCATAAAATGAATATCAAAGAAACACATTACAGGTGGCAGGTCTATTGCACTTAAGATATTAAGACTTGTTTTCTGAAGAAATCATGTGAGTTTACACTAAAAAAAAAAAATTATTGTTTTCCCTTTGAATTAAGATTAGTGATATTCTGTTCTTGTTTTAAGCATAAACTCAGTTATGATAAATTTTTTCAGTAAACAAGACTTATTATCTTCAGTCATTTTGCTTCTCCAGTAAATGTATCTTGATTTATGAATGTTTAGATATTTGTGCTGGAAAACAGGACAGAAACACTGAGGAAGAACAGCATTTTTTTGCAGTGTTCATATTAATATCGCTCCAGGCCAGATTCCTCTTATCTCTGATTTATTTCAGAATCCCTGCATTCTAGATCTGCAGATTAAGTCTTGCTTCAGGTAAGTTATTTTAACTGGAGACGTTTGGTGTGTTTTTCCACTCACATGCTGTGCAGAGCCAGGTCGAGACGCTGACGAGCTCCAGAATCCTACCCAGAATGCACCAGGCGGGTCAACAGGAAGTGGCTCAGGAAGTTCTGACTTCAGGAACCAGAATAAGGAAAACAATAATGAAAACACAGAGCACAGATTCACTCACAACATCACTAACTTCTACTATAGTAGTCAACATTTGAAGTGGATCAAAAAGTTAATCAAAGTTGTTCTAAGAAAAGAACGGGTATTGTTTTCAAAACTCATGTATAACTTTGATGAAAATGGTTTTGATCCACTTCAAATGTTGACTACTGTAGATTAACAGTCACGATCATTAATGACATCAGATGTGATGCGAGTATCTTTAATTCAAGATGGTGGCTTTTTTTTACACAACTAATTACGTTTTTATTAACTCACAAATCCAACCGATATATAGGCCGACATCATGAATGTTTCTCTAAAATTGCAAATCCCCACTAATGATCCCATACGGAGGGAAAATAAGTACAGATACATCACTTAAAGTAAAAGTGCACCATTTTTCAAAACTTATAAAAACTACTTAAGTAGAGTAACACAAGTATTTGTAATTCGTTACTTCACGCCCATGCCTGAACATCTTTCTGGTATGCGTAAAACATGTTATCATTATTATAAACAAATATATACAATGTCTTATCATTATTAAATACTTCTATGAAACATTATTATTATGATGATAATGCTTGAGAAGAGCAGGACAGTGTGTGTGAGCGGTGTATGAGTGTCAGTGAATCGAGCTGATTATAATGAGAGAGCTAACGATCGAGTTCATATTATCACTTCATCATTACTGCTTATTTCTGCTCATTCTCATTAAACACTTATTATCAATCAACCTGAACTACACACACACATCTGAAGATCACTGAGGTGTTCAGAACAGCACACACACACACACACACACACACACACACACACACACACACACACGCACACACACACCTGAAGATCACTGAGGTGTTCAGACCAGACCTGAAGAGAATCCTGAAAGTGTTCACACACACGCACACACACGCACGCACGCACGGACACACACACACACACCTGAAGATCACTGAGGTGTTCAGAACAGCACACACTCACACGCACGCACGCACACACACCTGAAGATCACTGAGGTGTTCAGAACAGCACACACACACACACACGCACACACACAAGCGCACACACAGTTTTGGGAAACACTTTCAAATTAATCAAATCCATTCATCACCTTTTCTTCACAATCAACTGCCTTTTCTGTGAAGTGTTGTATTGTTCAGGACATATAATCAGGATTAATCATATAAATAGTGTTTTAATCAGAAATGTAGGCTAGTAATGATTGATTGACGTCATTTATGAAAGCCTGAGGTGACAATGACCAAAATAAAATCTGTTCTGATTGGTCACAGACCAATGGACAAACAATACTAACAGGCAATAACCTTATAATCATGTACAGTAAACCAACATACACGGGAGGAGAAAACAATTCCCACAGCTATTCTGTGTCTAGTTAATAATTATTGAGTCTGTGCAGTTCGTTACTATACATTTACGCAATGTGCAGATGCTTTTCTCCAAACTGACTTGTTTTTAAAGTAGGGCTCCGTGATTTAGGGGAAGAAATCACATTTTTTGTTAACATTAACTGAAATATTTTTATTTCCAAAGTTTAATTAACTACATTAGTTAACATGAAGTAACAACAAACAACACTTCTTAAGCATGCAAAATACTCTCTACAGTTGATTTTTTCTAGCTAACTATTGAGTTTATGGTCATTGAATGTCTTGAGGTCTGTGACGAGCTGTTTTATTGACGTATTTCTGTGGTTCATGGGCGGCGCTAGGGAGGGGCTAGCAGGTGCTTCAGCACCCCCAAGAAAGACCAAAGCACCCCGATAGCACCCCCAAACATAATGTCTGGAATCAATTATATTCAGGCTGTATTCTATGGAAGCCGCATGGTGAAGAAAAAAGAAAACTTATCTTGTTATTTCGAGATATTAAGTCGTTATTTCAATATAATATCTCCTTATTTCGACATAATAACACGGGTTTTCCTGCATTGAATTTTTTTTGGCGGTTGCCAAAGCAAATTTTTGTCCCGCAAAGCCTTTTTTGATCGGTGAGTGATGTAGAAAAGAATGACTGCTGCTCTTGACAGGGCGCAAACGAGCAGAGAGAGAGAGAGAGAGAGAGAGAGAGAGAGAGAACTCACCGGCCGCGCGCGCGCACTCTTCAAACAACACGAGGGCTGTGTTGCTCTCTCTCCCTCTCGCATATTAATCAAAATCAATTGACACGATAGTAAAAGGTCGGAAGATCGCAGTTTCACGTGGAGCATTTGGAGATTTTTTTTTCTCCTGAATTACCGCGGTGTGTGAATTGTGCTAAAAAAAACACGTTGCCCTATCTTCTCTAAAAAGCGTTCCGCCCATTCAGCTGACATAAACCACATTTCACTAAACGAAAAAACCTATCCAGTGATTAAATGTTTTCTGTATTGACGCAAATCGTGTGCGAAGTCCTAAACTGCCGAGATAATCACACAAGCGTGTAGGCTGGACGTCCACTATGACACGTCCAATACGCAAACGACTACTTTTAACCACTCACCTTAATGAATGGTTAAAACAACTGACCTGTCCAACACTGAACTCACGAGACCTCGGAATCGGTGTATAAAAAATCGGTAACTTAATTAGATTAGTTAACATTTACTATTAATAAACTGCTCTTCTACAGCATTATTAATGTTAATTTCAATATTTAGAGAGTCTGTAGGCCCACTATCGTGCCATTAAATAAGCGCATTTAGTTTCATTTTTGTTAAAATATTATAATGTTTTTTTTTTTTACATCTATGCTGATTATGGAAATTGAACAGCATGAGTAAGATTCGCAATATATCGGAAGATAGCCTATGATGGGTCAGACATGATTTTGACCACTAAATTAAGTTTTGTTTTGTAGAAACCCTTTCTTTAAAGTGAATTTCGTTTTGTAAAAATTGTATCTTAATTTTAATCAATTTTTCATCAACCAATTGCCTGGATATAATAAATAAGCAAATATAGCAGACAATATGATCATGATATGGCCGGTGCGATTGCATTGCACCTGAACTGGAGCACATCTCATCATAAATTTTGCTCATTTAAATAACTGTGTGTGTGTGTGTAGCCTAATATATATATATATATATGTGTGTGTGTGTGTGTGTGTATATATATAATTGCGCGGCTCCCCCTGTCAATGATCTAGCACCCCCTCAGCACCTGCGTTAAAAATTATCTGGCGCCGCCCCTGCTGTGGTTGAAAACTGATTGATCGATTACATTAGAAATGACTGATTTCAGTTGTTCTGTATCTTTCAACATTCCCTCTGATGTTCATTCATGATTATTTGCTGCTGTAACTAGTAATAAAAGTGGAAGAGATGATCGGTTCAACTGAGGCACAGCGATCCGTCACAAATTAAAGAGCGCCAAATGGTATAATTGTTTGAATTTCGTAATAGAAATAACAGAATTTGAAATCTGAGACGTTTCATATCAAAAGTAACAATGCTTATTGCAATTCATTGCATAGGAGGCACTAAAAAGTTTTGTTTATTCATCAACTGAAAACATAAAAGATCGATTCTTCGGATTTAGGAATTTATATTAGTTCATCAAAATGAGAATCGATTAAAACTGAGAAATGGATATTACATACCATTGTTGATGAGCATGAGCACGCGCAGCGGGAGACATCGATCCTTATATTATCTGGACAAACCCTCAACGACGCCACGTCAAAAGACTCAGTCAGCTGTGGAAAAAGTGAAAGCACAGAGGAAAATGTTCCAGGTTAAAGGCCAGAAGCTGGACAGACTTATAAAAAAGCCATCATGCATGATGATTATGTTATGTTTACACCTGGTATTAAGATGCGTTTCCCGTTTATACCTGGTGTTTTAATCCGTCTCTTTTGTCCACTTTCAACCAGATTTATTTCAGATCTTATGATCGAAATAAGCTCGTGTATGAAGGTAAAATGATGACATAAAGAATCGCATGCGCAGGTTAAGATTTGTGAAAGTGTAGCCTACATAAGATTGCAAGCGTAAATTAAATTTGCATGTGCAAGAGAAGATTTGTAAAGGTGTAAATCACCCTTTATTTCTGAGCCAAACATTTCTGAAGATGAAGAAAATTAAGATAAAGATGTGTTCTGGTGACTGGCGTGTTTATTGAACCAATCAGATCAGAGTAAAACGAGTGTCAGCGAGAAGCTCATCTGATTGGCTACATGATGAAGGTGGACCCGCCCTCCTCTTCGCGCTTGCAAAACTCAGTGAGTGCGAGAATCTGCCAAAACTGTAAGCACAGGAAAAAGAAAGACGCAACTGTACAAATCGGGTTATTTCGGGAACTTTTTTCCCCATGCACACAACAAGTCATGTAGACATTTGCAACAGTTTATTTTTTTACACAAAGTTTGATTTTACGCAATTAATCTGTTTTGCAGTTCCTGCCTCTGTTGTTTTCGGTTGCAAATTGCTGTTCACAGGCTTGCAGTGCTTTTGGCCGCATTTGTGCGCAAAAACCGTGCCAAAAGTGTGAGCGCGGAAAAATGAAAGTCTGAAGAATACAGATCCTATTTATTTTGCGTTAGCATGAAGCTGCAGCTTCAAAATACATGAATTACACTTACGAATAACAGTTAAATGCTGCAAATATTTTTTTCTTACACTTGAAGGGTGATTTGCACCTTTACAAATCTTCTCTTGCACATGCAAATTTAATTCACGCTTGCAATCTTATGTACACTTTCACTAATCTTAACCTGTGCATGCGATTCTTTATGTCATCATTTTACCTTCATACTCGTGCAATTTACATATGAACACGACCGGAGACGACGGAGAACATCCGGATCAGCATCAGCTTTCGTTTCTGCTCTGAAAACGCAAGTTCACGACGAACACTGTGAGTGTGTTAGAAATCAGGAATGGCGAGATAATATTGTGCTTAGTACGTTTTTCATCTTCAAACCAAGTTAAAAAAAAAAAAGTAGGCCTATAGTGTATTTTGTGGCTGTTCGAACACATTCGATCACATGAGTAGGGCTTCTACATTAATCCACATTTGAAAAGTGGAGTTTTTGTTTCAAAATGCTCTCCGTCCACACTAGCGTTTTCCAAAAGTTTCTCATCCACAGTGAATCGTCGGAAAACGCTAAACTCACCTTTACTGCGCATGCGTAAACCCTCATAAAAGCTCACTGAGATGATACAGACGGAAAAATAAACGAAGCGCTCAATTCTTCGGACAGGATAATTTTATTTAGCTAGCATTCACTGATCGTCCAGGTCGCTCTCACTCACCATTATATGTTTGGTCTAAAACGCTAAAACTGCTCTCATGTTTTGCCGCAGGACAGCAAATGCGTTTTGGGGCTGTTTACACGACACCGTTTTCAAATAAAAATATAAAAATGGCCTTTTTTTTTACACGACAACTGTGTTTCAGGTGCCTGAAATTTTGAAAACGTGTTTCAAAGTGCAAGTGACGATGACGTCATGCACATGCGCATTACATGTTCAGTCTGTGGTGTTTCATCGCCATCTACTGGCCTGGCAGCAGAATACAGCGTTTTTTAGTCGTTTTCGCGGATCCGTGTGAATGGGAATCGTTTTGACAATGGTGTCATCTGTACGCGGAAAACTCAAAGGAAAAACTTCTCAGTTTTAAGCGTATCGTTGTCGTGTAAACGTACCCTTTGGAGAGCGTTTTTAAAAAGCTTTGTTTTCATTAATAAAAAAGCCATCTCAGTGTAGACGGAAGGCCAAAACGGAAAGAAAAAGATGCGTTTTCAGACGAAAGCGTATTAAGCAATCCGATTGAGGCCACATTTAAACATAGCCGGGTATTTAGAGAAACGAATATTTCCCCCCCTCCGTTTTCAATAATAATCTCGTGCACACAATATCGTTTTCAAGTTGTCATTTACATCAACCCGCATATTACGCCGTCGAGCGCCATCATAATTATGCCAAACTGGGCGCTCACATGAGGTTATGCATTTTCTGGCGCATAATGTGACTTTTGAGAACCTAAAACCCTGTTTCTCACGGCAACACATAACCGGCGTTATCAGAAATCTCAACATTAGCCGGAGATTTTAGAAATAATAATTTTCTGTGATAAAAACGGGGTTTTCGTGTAAATGAGAGGCCAAACCGCAGGGAAATATCTGCGTCTTCCCTTCGTGTAAACGGGGCATGAATGAGTTTTTGACTATAAAAGTGGTTTTAGACCCAGTTTACACCTGTAATTAGAGTCGTCCACTTGTGATCCGAGCGACTGAAACACATCTTAATACCAGCTGTAAACAGGGCCTTATTTTTTATCGTCAGTTCTGAATGTAAATGTCCATGTACAGTTACACACTTACTGGCAGCAGCAACTACTTAAAATGAGTCCCATCATCCCTGCTTTGATTCAGGATTAATTCAAGAGTCATTTCAGGACACGTGCTGAACGCAAACTGCAATTCTCTTCAACTAACGCAGCTTCATGTGACGGAGAGCTGAAATACTGTAATGCACACACCTTTATAAACTCTGACCTGAAGAAATAGCTTACACTAACACTTTACAGCAGGGTTAGATTAGTTAACATGAACTAAATATTTTTACTGCATTTTTTTAATCTTAGTTAATTTCATTATTTACTAATACATTATTAAAATCAAAAGTTATGTGTTAATATTATTTAATGGACTATGAACTAAAAATGAACAGCTGTATTTTTATTAACTAACATCAACAAGGATTAATAAATACTGCAAAAATAGAATTACTCATGGTTAGTAAATGCATTAAGTAATGATAACTAATGGGACCTTATTGTAAACTTTTAGCAGAAATGCTAATAATAATAAAAATGTTGTCACACGCTAGATGTCCTAAATAGACATCCTGTTTTTTTTTTTTTTTTCACTTTAACGAATATTGCGCAAACATATTTAGTTTCAGCCCAAACATTAGACTAATAGACTATTAATTTTCACAATATAACATAATACTGCATCTTCTGGATTGATACATGAAATTAATAAAGATAAAATCACTCCAGGATTTCATAAGGTTAATTGTTTTTTTGTTTTTAAGAGAAAAACGTTGCATGCACTAAGAAATCACAGATGCGATCACTTCTAGTTCATTCATCACATTGTAAATAAAAGGTCAAGTTGAGCACATTGCATTACCCCAGCTAACGAAAATATATTCTGAAACCGTTCTGCTAATGTTACCATTAAGTAAAAATTTTACATTTTAAATGTTACATTTATGACCATTCTTAAACGAATCTCTTAAGTGAATGATTCAATGACTCGCTCATAATGACTTCACTTGTTTCATTCAGTGTTGAAGTTCACTTATTATAAGCGACTTTGGGCTTGTTTTTCTGTAAAGTCGCTTACAAATATAGTCGCGGGTCGGTTTTTTTTTTTGGGCTTGTTTCTAAAGTGTAGTTGCTTATTTGAGCTTGTTCCCACATAATAAGTTGTCAAGCAGATATTTTCTATATGTTATTTAAACGTCGGAGTTTGTCTTTCTTGTTCCCTCTGTCCCTCCCCTTTCCCCATACACACAGGAGACAGCAGAGTTTTTTCCCACCCACATCCTGCTTCTAATTGGCTCTGACCCAGATGGCAACGAGTACTAGCCAATCAGAGGCAGAGCAGGGCAATCTGTTTTTTTCTGGTTAGGAAAACGTCAGTGAGTGACGTTTAAATGAAAATACGCGCGAGTCGCGACTGATGGAGACCGGCGCGAACACGTGCATTTTCCTTACTTGGATATGCGTCAAAATCTTGTGTATATTTGTGATAATCTTAGCCCTGTATTATTATTGTATTAGACCGACATTTGACGAATTGCTTTGTTCCTTTTTTGGATAAAAGCGTTTTCTAAATATGTAGCCTAAATGTAATAATAATAATGATAATTATTATTTGCGTTTATAACTATAAATGAGTTCACTTAAGACAGTAATATGTTAATCATAAAATTATTTATGAATGTTTTATTTTTGTTTAACCTAAACTTGTGTTTGTGTTATATTTCTTTTTTATATGTGAAGTCTTTTTTTGCTTATTCTATTATACTGAGCTTTTTCCGCCCAAAACAATGGACTTTAAAGATACAAGTAGCCTAAATGTTGTTTTTTAGAAAATTCAAAAAATTATCCATTTTAAAAAATGAAGTTTAAACATAATGAAATGCATCCCGCACCTAAACAGGAGTCCTGGTGTATCATCCGGCACAGACTGGGGGAGGAGCCACAAATCCGTGAGTACAGTTTACAAACCCGTGGGAATGGATTGCGAAAGCGTGGGCACGGTTTATGAACACTACCGTAAACACATCAGTACATCCGAACTATAAACTTTTATCCAGTGCTTCTGTGATAATCTGAATGATTGTAAGACAGAAATAATGATACTGTGTGTTAGAAAAGACTGTTTCATATCTATACATGACAACGGCTCTCTAGATGAAAAATGTAATTGGTGTTTGAAATGAAATCATGATCTTTTCATGATGAATCGTGCAGCTCTCTACTGTACATATATGTTAGTATGCTATTCTGAACATGAACTGGAGTTTATCCTGCAAATGAAGCCGTTTTCACCATTAAACCTGTTCAGGCAGGAACTCATTCTAAGAGCTTCGGACCCCCCAGCCATTTTCACACAATTGAACAATGTTTCTGTCACCTAACATTGGCAGGTCCTGTTTTTAACGTCACAGAGAAAGTATTTGCTTGCAGCAGAGATGACAGCGAAAACACAACCTGACTGCCGCCCACCTTCCCTTTCAGAAAACCCACAATCCTGTGCTTCAGAAAGCATATGAGAATATGTACAACTCATAACAAAGGGTTACAGCTTCGTGACATACTCTGATTTTTTACTTCCTATTCTCTGTGCATCTGAGGACTTGTCTCAGTCTACTGAATAATACCATTGTTATTTTGTTTTATTATCACTCTTTTTCCATTATTATTTCCAGGTTACCAGGTTTACATTTCACAGAAGTTGTATTCTGCATATATCTGTGTATGTGGCAAATAATAAAATCTCATTAATAACAAAAACTTCTTCCTCTAGCGGGAGTTATTCTCTATATCAGTGTCAGTGTTTCTGAACTCTCTGAAACGCCTCCATTGTAGTCTTGAGTTTCTTCCGGGAACGAACACCTCACAATATTCCTCATTATAATAATTCATACGCAGAATAAAGGGGCGGAGCCTGGTTGAGTTAGTTAGTAGTGTGTTAAACTGGCGGTTATGGTAAGGGGCGGGGCATTTCCCAAACACACTCGAAGCGCTCGACCAATCACCACACACTGTTCCAGTCGACCAATCAGAGCACAGTGTGCTTTTCAGAAGGAGGGGCTTCATAGAGAACTAAAGGAACTAAACGGGTGTGTTTCCCGTACAACAACGTAACTGCTTATTAACTATCATAGTACGATGCATCGTTGAAAAAATAAACTAGCTAGTCACAACTGTTTCCCGAAACCGTATTGTCGCAAATTGGTCATTCAACCACGTTGGATAATGATGTCACGCACGTATGAAGTAATAACTTATTTTAATGAATCTCTTTTAGATTTTTTGCTATAAATTACGGACATGGCATCTGAGCATTTTTCTCAGTTATTTTGCTATTTTGGACACAGCGACCCCCTTGATTTCAACGGAGAAGACTGAAGCCCGATTATTGCACTCACTTCCTGATGGCTGAGCGACTGCGTAGGCTCAAACTGAGCTTGACGACAGTCTGACAGTTGTAAATCTTCTAGTAGCTGTGCCAAGACAAATCTGAATCACCTAATTCCTCAAAAACATTGTTGAAATATTTTGTCCCGTTGCTTTTATGGACTCTCTATCTATGGGCTTCTCCCTTGACTTTATGCCTCTATGCCCCCCCGATTGCCTCATAGACAGTAAAAGATTGCCCGCGAGCTTCTCCTCCTGTCTATACGGTAATTTCTCTACTGTGCGACAGAGAGTCGCGTGGTTATGACGCAATCGTTAGCCTATTTTTACAAAAACGGCTTCTATGGGGCCATAACGTAAGATACAAAGTAATGGAGCATTTTATATATTGTCGTGTTTCTTTAGAAATAAATAATGGACAAATGAAGTCTTTGGACGCCTCAGATGTAAAGTTATTCGCTGTCAAAGTGACGCCAAAATGAATGGGAGTCAATGGAATGCTAACAGCAGGTGAAGTTCTGCTACAATGGCGGCTCCCGCGAGGCTTCAGTTTCCGGCTGATGGATTACCCCCTTGGGAATTACACACTAGATCATGTTCACACATGCGCACTCTTCGAAAACGACACTTTAAATCTCTTGACAAACTAAAAGACGTAAATGACATTTGTATGTATTGTAAATAAAAGATATAGATTGTACTGAATGTCAGCTTGATTATTCTGCTCATGATCAGGATTTATTGAGTCCACATGAAAACTAGAAACTCTTCTTCTAACCGCTCGAGATCTGTCGCTCAAACACACAACTCTGCGATGCTGTCTGTGAATGTTCGTTAAAACGATGGTTTCGGGAAACACAGACTCGTCGAACTGATGATAACGACTATAGTTGGCTAACGATGCTTTCGGGAAACAGAGCGTTACTGACAGACTGGGAAGAGAGGAGCCGCAAGAATGGAGAATATGAGGAAAATAATCAACATTCAAGCTAGACAAGCAACATTCTAGTAGAGCTAAAAAACAACAGCTTTACAGAGGACAGTTATCTCTGTGAAATAATCCCTACATATTAGTTTTTGAATGCACATAAATTCTGATCTCAAAGTCGACGCACACTCCTGTCCAAGTGGTCGATTCTTGTCCAGAATAAACTGGATCAGAAATGCCGAGACCCTGTGCAGAATCACAGAAGCGTGTCGCCTCTCAAAGAGTTCAATTACATACGATGATTTGAGTCTGTAAATGCAGCACATACAGCTCTGCAACAGCATTCATTAACCTCAGGAAAACTCCCGTCCAAATGGCAAACAGTCCCAGAGGAACGGCCGGTCCGGTTATAGCGTATCGTGAGAGACAACAGGAGCAGATTCACCCTGAGACGATAAAACACACAGCCGTGTGTGTGTGTGTGTGTGTGTTACCAGCGAGCGGCTGGCGTTTCAGGCCTGCGGGAGCAAGTTAACCTCATTCACACTTTTAAAGTCAATGCTGGAGAGCCTTCAGGGAGACGAGAAATAAATAGATACAGAGTATAGAGGACGTCAGGCCGATCCTTGAGAACCGGACGCTTATCGCTTTAACATACGACACACTTTCTCCGTGAATTAGCTGAATTCAGAATCACAATGCATTCAAACCATTATTATTCACAATGTTGCATTACTCTATATTACCAGCAAAATCAACATAAATAAACACTATTGTAAGTTTGTTTTGTTTTAAAGAAATTAATATTTTTATTCATCAAGGATGCATTAAATTGATCAAAAGTGATAGTAAGTATATTTATAATGTTACAAAAGATTCTATTTCAGTTAAATGCTGTTCTTTTAAACTTTATATTCATTAAAGAATCCTGAAAAATAAAATGTATCACAATTTCCACAAAAATATGAAAATGTTTTCAACATTAATAATAATAATAATAATAATAAATTTTATTTGTAATGTGCCTTTCTCAGA
>JAVALU010000412.1:47500-87217 GCA_030770095.1 Gila robusta
TACTATTTCTGCAGTGTATAGCATGTAAATTTATATGCATACACATTTACATACTATATAGAAAATGCAAAATATCATACTATGTATTCTATATCAAATGTATATTTATATGCATATACATTTGTATGCATTTATCTATATGCTTATGCATTAAATGTATATGCAAATAAGTTTACCTACGATATAGAAAATACATAGTATGTGATTTTGTATTTTCTATTTAGTATGTATATGCATATAATTTACATTTACATACTATATAGAAAATACAAAATGACACTATGCTTTTACTATTTCTGCAGTGTTTAGTATGTATGTTCTATACAGTATCTAAACTAATATGCATATAAATTTAAATGCATATAATATGCATATTCATATAGATATATGCATTTTTTTTGTGCCAGTGTGATTATTTTTAATTCCTTTCTAAAGCATTTCGAAAAACTGTTTTATCCTTGCTTTTATTTTGTGATTATTTGTATTCCTTTCTATGTAAAACACTTTGAATTGCCAAAGTGTATGAAATGTGCTATATAAATAAACTTGCCTTGCCTATTGTGACACATTCTACGCCTGCTGTTTCCATCCTATCACCACTAGAGGTTACCTGTTCACAATTAAGACTTTTTCACTGCACACACAGTTACAGGTTACTTTGGACTACATTTCCCATACTCCATGGCTTTGATTATTTCCACACCTGTAGTCAATATCAGGGACTATAAATCACTGATACATGAGCTCTCTGGTTGTGGAGTATTGTTGAACTATTGTGAAACCTTACCGAGTGTTCATTTCTGTGTCTGCCTGCTCGTCTTGTGACTTTTCTGTTTTGGATATTTCCCTGTCTGCTGCCTGCCTCTGATACCTCTGCTTGGCCTTCCGACTATGAGTATTTGCTGCCTGTCCTGATCATTTGCTTGGTTTTGTACTACGTTTTGGCCCAGTCTTCACGGTTGTTTTTGCTGGTTCTGATCTTTGCCTGTTTGTTCATGATTAAGTCTCTGCCTGTTTTGAACGCATCTCAAAAAATACATAGTATGTTATGTGTTTTCTATTTAGTACATCTAAATTTATATGCATATCAATTTAAATGCATATATGCATATTCATAAAGATATTTTACACATGTACAGACTATATAGAAAATGCCAAATATCATATGTATTTTCTATATCATAAATTTATATGCATATATATTTGTATGCATTTATCAATATGTTTATGCCTTAAATGTATATGCAAATAAGCTTACGATATAGAATATAGGCCTACATAGTATGTTATTATGTATTTTCTATAAAGTATGTACATTTATATGAATATAATATGCATATGGATACAGCATATACATTTACATACTATATAGAAATTACAAAATGACAAACTATGCTTTTATTATTTCTGCAGTGTATATTTTAAATGAACATGGGAACCTGTCAATCAAACAAATCAAAGTTTTGTCAGTTTTTCTCTCATCAAGACGTCAAACTACCAACTTAAGCTGAATTTCTCACATTAGACTCTGAGATAGAAGTATTTTAACTGTGGGAAATGTTACTGAACTGAGCAGCTCTTCAACTTTATGTAAAATCTCTTGGTTGAGATGATTATTAAGGTCTTCATGTGTTCAGTCACAGAGAGACGATATAAGAGATCAGCTTCTGAGAGAGATTTATGAAACTTGAGATGAATCATTCATCTAGAGTGACTCATGCTCCTGATTTAGTGCTGAAACTTTGAGGAATCCCATTCAGATGAATGAGCCCTTCCTAGTGTCCCACCGCCTCTCACTTACGTGACAAGTGACTCGAGAACAGTCTTTTAGTGTCACGTCTGCTGAGAGCGAGGCTTGATGTTCAAACGATGCCACAGAAATGCTCACAGACTCGTTCAATCACAGTGTGAATATTGCTGGAGGGGGTTTCTGCATATTGCTGTCTGAACATGTTCATCAGCAGCATTAGTGACTAACAAAACTGCATTTTCAACACACACACAAAAATCAGTTCACGTTCAGAATAGCATGCTAACATTTTACCCTTACTATTCCTGAAGTGTAGATTTTTGTATAGTATTTAAATGTATATGCATATACATTAATTCAAATGTATATGCATATACATTTACATAGTACATTGATTATGTGTAAAAGGGATCCAGTGGAGGAAAGTGTAGATGAGAACCCAAGTGCAGTTTATTTATAAATATAACAATATCAAACATAAAACAAAAGCATGGCGTGAACTTAAAAACATAAACATGAAAATGACACTTACCAACAGTGGAACAAAACTTGACAAAGACACATGGCAAACGTGAGGGCTTAAATACACACAAGACTAATGACCATAGACTGTAAAAAAATATGGACATAGTGTCCGTGACGTCACCCGTAGGTTTCTGAAGAGCGTTTTTGAAGCCTAAAGTGGGCGGGGCCAACCGTCGCCATCTTGGCAGCGCGTCATCTCTCGTCACTCCCGGATAAAAGAAAATGGGCAAAGAGGCGGGACGTGGGTGTAGCTGAGGTGCTAATGCTATGCTACTGGCCTCACGCTAAAGTGACAGCTGAATGTAGAAGTAAAGCCAATAGTTAAAGTTCATATTCTTGCCCTTCGAAATACTATAATAATTAAAAGACGTAACTAAAAGTGAGACTATGTGTATCGTGATGCATCATTATTCTGCTAGTTAAAAATGTATTATCATGCAGTAACTTACAATATTGCTCTGAGCTTGTGTGTGTGACAGTGATTCATGCGCATACATGTCAGTCAGCGCGGCATCGCACGTCAAGTTCGTAAAGAGCTTTATTCAGTTCAGTCGATTTTAAAATCTGATTTTGGCCGCCTCTCAATTTCTCAAATGGGTTAAACCAAAAATATTACCTCAGAAGTTCAAGTAAATACACTAGAAATCCACGCTCATTCAAGGGTGTGCATCTATTGCATGGACGGAGATAAAGCACTGACACCTGCAGGATTTCATCTCACGGCACTTTTTATTTAACACTTAAAAGTTAAATAAGCATATCTGTTCCGTGAGAGCAACGGTACCGCATAACGAGTGTAGCCTGTATACTCCAAAAAGCAAAGAAATTGTCAGATATCCATTAGTGCATGCGAGGAAAACAACTGGAAATACAGCGCTGGTTGTTCTCTCCATACTCGACAACGACGGAATCCAACGGCGTGGGCAAAGGTATAATGCGTGTATTAAATTGTATGAAATAATCCCGAAAAAAGCACAAACACTGCAGAGATAGCAAGTACAGCAGCTGCTGGAATTAGCTGAGGGTGACGTTAACAGACGACAAACGTCGGCTAGCAGTTCAGCAGCCTCAATCCACCTGTCACTCAAGTGGCCACGCCCTTAATTATGCAGAACTTTAAATATTAATCAACTAAACGGATGAGTTATAAAAAAATTCACCCCCCTCACAGTTGTTACGAAAGGCAAAATTAGCTGTATAGACCAAAGCCACATAGAGAACCAGGCTGTAAACATGTTTTTTTCTGCTGTAAAGTTGGTCATTTTAACATGGGGGAGATACAGATTTGACTCACTTGTGCAGCCAGCCTCAAGCGGCCAGTCGATGAATTGCAGTTTAACTCACTTCCTTGTTGGTTTCAAAAGAGAGACGGGGAGGTTGCCGCTTGCTAATGACAAGACAAAAGATACCTGTGAACAATGAACAGACGATTAACCAGAGGTGGGCACAAATACATCAAAAACTATTTTGTTACAAAATACAAATACTGGCTCATGAAATGTAACAAAATAAAATACAAAATACTGATGTGAAAAATGTATTTAAATAAAATACAAGTAATTAGTATTTTGAAAATACAAAAATACTCCCACAATAAGCTTGTCTTTTTTTTTTTATTACTGAAAGGTCAATAACACAAATAGTAGCAATAACACAAATATGAGAAATGTGTCAATTCAAAATGGCGAAGTAGCAAAATAAAAAAGTATGGGCATTTCACTAAATCTCTACAGGGACTGAAATAGCTCCCTCTGACGTAAATGGCATGTATAGCTAAGTTCACATCAATGGTGTGGTAGGCTGCCCTTAATAGCAAAACGTGTTTGATGTAGGCTACGTAGCCATATTATCACCGTTACTCTACTCGTGCCTTAAAGGACAAGTTCGGTATTTTACACTTAAAGCCCTGTTTTAAGATCGTTTCTGATGAAATAGAACGGTTAAGATTGAAATTTGGACAAATGCTGCTGTCCCGAGAATTTTAGGTTTCTGTGTTAGCACCCCCCCACCTCCACAATGGTTTGATAGGGGCACTGGAAGAATCATTCATAAAACGCATTAAACTTTAGTTTACAAAGACGTGAAACTCACCGAGTGGTCTGGGGTGTTCACTGATATGCTCACACAAAAATCGCTGCAAAAGATGCTTTCCAACAGGTGTTTTACCATTCGTTGTAAAACTGTGGACCTATTTTTCCAAACGCCTCACAACCGGACATTCTTCCGTTGAGAGCTTGAATAATAGACACTCCAGCCCAGTCGGTGGCGATAATGTACCTTTGCCAATGTTTGGATAGCGTAGCCTACGATACCACGACTGGAAGACTACAGAAAGAATACAAACAACCCCATTTCCGTTTCCGGCGGCGGAGTAATATCGTACCTCACAGAACATCCAATACAAGTCAATGGAGTTGGACAAAAACTACGATAAAACCTGTTGGAAAGCATCTTTTGCAGCGATTTTTGTGTAAAAATAACAGACCGAGAATTTTCGTCACAAAATCAAAAATCCATTTTAATCATAATATATATGATTAATCATATTAATCATGTGTGGGCTTGTTTTACACACCATACTCTAACTGCCCTGACCGCGTATGCTTTTTCCATAGTAGAATCGCGCTGCGTGCGCAATTACTGAAAAACAATAGGAATGATGATTATTTTATACAAAATCAATATCAATATTTCTCATATGTAATACGTTTAAAAACGTGTAAAAACTGCAGATGGATGTTATATTGTGAACGCTTGCTTAGCATAGAGATTTCAGTGGAGTTACGACAGACGCGGTGTTTCATAATAGGTAGGGCCTATGATGTCCTTTTATGAATGACAACACAGTGCATTGATCTCATAAGGCACAATTATTTTCTCTTTAATGCCGTTCAGTGTGCAATATGTGTGTATTTCACAAAACACTTTACCTTAAAGGGTTAGTTCACCCAAAAATGAAAATTAAGTCATTAATTACTCACCCCCATGCTGTACCAACCCCGTAAGACCTTCGTTCATCTTCGGAACACAAATGAAGATATTTTTGATTAAATCTGAGAGGTGCATCACTGCTACATAGGCTGCCTAAGGGAATGCCTACAGTGGCTCAACTATAAGTTTATCAAGCGACGAGACTACTTTTTTCCGAAAAAAACCCATAAATAACGACTTTATTCGACTATTCCTTTTCTTCCTTGTGGGCCTGAGACGAGAGTTCAAGAGATTTCCACGACGCATGCGCGAGAACTGAACAAGAAGTATTAGAAGAAGAACGTTCTCTTCTCAGTTCTCGCGCATGCGTCGTGGAAATCTCTTGAACTCTCGTCTCAGGCCCACAAGGAAGAAAAGGAATAGTCGAATAAAGTCGTTATTTTTGTTTTTTTCCCCGCACAAAAAGTATTCTCGTCGCTTGATAAACTTATAGTTGAGCCACTGTAGGCACATGGAATATTTAAACATTTTCTTCAATGACTTTCTGGGCCGTCAAGTTTCATTCCCTTAGGCAGCCTATGTAGCAGTGATCCACCTCTCAGATTTAATCAAAAATATCTTCATTTGTGTTCCGAAGATGAACGAAGGTCTGACGGGGTTGGTACAGCATGGGGGTGAGTAATTAATGACTTAATTTTCATTTTTGGGTGAACTAACCCTTTAATGCCGTTTTTAAGAGTTCAAAACTCATTCACTTCTTGGAGGGAGCCCGGTCTACAGGGTGTCACGTGATTTTCGTGCATCTAACCTGGACATTGCCATTGCCAACATCAGACTGAAAATATGGCAAAATCATTTACTATGGTGATTTTTCTTAAGTATTTAAGTATTTGAAATACTCTAAATACACTCCCTCAAAATATTTTGTTACAAACTACATTTTATTTTTTCCGGGGCGGGGCCAAGAGCTGTGGGATCCGGTGGAGCGAATGTTAATGAGTGGAAGGGTTAAAGGAAAAGTGACGACAGTGGAAGACAAGATTTAAAGTCTCCCTGTGGTGAAAATCAAGCTTTTAATGTAGTTTATGTGTCTATGTGGTGTTTTTAATATGCTTTAAGACAAACCATGTGTAAATTCATAAGTCGACAGCATTGCTGAGTATTTTCTCCTTAAAACTGCAGTGAACCAAAGACAGTCTCAAAAACACGGTTTGAAATCGCTGGTGTTTCTGACGTCACAAACTACCTTGTAACCAATCAGATCAACGTGTGATCGTCAACGAGTGGATCTCTGAGTGAGTGAGTGAGTGGAGGCGGGGCTCATTTGCATATTCATAGAACCGCGTATACTAAATGAGGCAAGGGTGACGAGTTACATTCAAGATATTTTAAGGCATGAAGAAATTTACTTTTAAATATGTAATTTTGGTGATCAAAGATGAGTTTTAAGGGATAAAATTATTGACTACAGAGGGGCTTTAAGTTAGTGGCTAGCTCCGCCTCTTCGGTGACATCACGCACAAGCAAGCGATGATTGGTCAGGAAGCAACGTGTAATCTGACATGTTTCTTGACAAGGATTTTAAGAGTCAACATTGCATAATCTGACACAGTGACTATCATAAAAGACAAAAATATTGTGTAGTCTGAACCCGGCATTAGACTCACGATGCTTTTAGAAACGTCCATTCTTCGCTTAAGTAGCTGGATTCTGCTTTATGTTTCTATTTCTGGAAAATGCTACGAAATTATTTTACACAATGCAAATAGGTGAAAATAACTTGCAACTTTCCAGCTGATCTGCCAAATTCAGTAGCAAACTCCGATCCCTATGGCTTAGTCATTTTGTTGAGCTCTAAACCAATGATCCACAAGGACTTATGAATGTACACATGCTTTCTCTTAAAGCATATTACAAACACCATGCACATAGACGCATAAACAACAATAAAAGCTGGATTTTCACCACAGGGGGACTTTAAAATGATGTATTTCAAGTTAACCAAAGTTGCTTTAGTCCAGTAAGTGTTCATCTTGAAATATTGGAAACGCTTCCTTTTACAGTGCGTTAACTTACGTGTACTTACAGTGTACTTACCTAAGATAGTACTGGGTAATATAAGGTAAGTACATGGGTTAAGGTTAGGTTTAGGGGTAGGTTCAGGGTTAGTACCCTGTTATTGTAATTACTATAATAAGTACATAGTATGTACATGGGGAACAGGACTGTAAAAGGAAGTGTTACCGAAATATTACAGTTTTTCTTATGTTTACTTAAAACACCAGTGCAGATTTGACAGCAGAAAGATTGCTAAAAACTATCAATCAGACGACAGAAAGACTGTTTTCATCATCATTGATCATGTTGATCATTAGAAATGAGCTATAAAGGGTTCAGTAATGTCCACTGATTGTCTTTTTCTAGTAAACGCAGCAGGGGCTCATGGGAAGCCACCTGCATTTCCCTGACTGATTTATAACTAACTAAATCCTGGAATGAATCGTTTAAGGCTTGTCCATACAGAAGCATTGCTGGGCAACCTGAAAACACCATCAATACATCTTCAAGAAACTACGCTTTAAAACAAACTCGCTCTGTTCATCCCAGCAGGACCACATCACTGCCACTACATGGAAACTGTATTCTGTGGCTTGTTTTCTTACAAATGCACAAACACCATTGCCAATATGCAAAAGAACATACGCTTTTACTACAGACACGTTGTGTTTTCCTCTTAAAGTGTGTTTATGTGAAGAGACGACAGGCTGCTCGGACATTATAACCGTTTGCTAACAATATAAAAGCACTTCATGCTTGTTTTTCCTCAACCTTGTCTTTCGCTTGTCACTGACATTTTGTTAGTTAGTTCAACATAATCAATTCTGACGTGCATTAGCATTCATTCTGCGTCTCTACAACCTGAAAAGTGTCTCAAACGTCCCTGTGATGATGATGTCCTACACGAGTGTGTGTGTGTGTTTCATTACAGAGAGTAAATCACTAACATCTCTGCATCTCATGTGTGAAAGATTTTCAGAAGAGCTCATAAAAGTGCTTCAAAATGTCTACATTTCAAAAAAATAGTTATGACTCAAGTAACTATGATGTAAAATAGGAAAATAAGAAACTACAAGAAACATAATTATGACTCAGTCTGCTTTTCTTAGTCAAAATTATGAGATTAAAAAGGTTGAAATTATGAGATCAAATTATGATTCATTAAACATTTCTACACCTTCAACAGCAAAAACAGTTATGACATTACTCGAAATTATGACAAAATCATAATTATGATATACTAGATCATAATTATGTGAAAAAGTAAATAATCTTTATATTTAAAAGTCAAAAATATGAGATAAACCATGTTAAATTATGAGATTTTCACAAAATTATTACATATTAGGTGACATATAGTTAGTTCAACATCAATTCTGAGGTGCATTAGCATTGATTCTTCAGATACACAACACTGAAAACTGTCTCAAACATCCCTGTGATGATAGTTTCATTAATCATAAATCACAAACAGCTCGTTGATGGTCAGGAACATCTTTGCATCTTATGTTTGAAAGATGGAAAAGCTTGACTAACCCTGAGCGTCTCTGTTCCTCCTGTGAGGCTGAACGCTGGACAGAAACCCTCCATTAGCTCATGTTTTATGACATAATAATTGCAATGTGGTGCACAAGTGACACACTTATTATTCATTCGATATTTTTCCATTTTGAGCCCACTCGACTGATGAACAGTGTTTAATTATCATGAATACTGTGCAAAATAAGTGTTATTTATAGGGGTGTAACGATACCCTCATGTCACGATTCGATACATATCACGATACTGAACTCACAATACGATATTATTGCGATACTTTAAGACAAAAGGTTAACAAAAAATGAACTGTTGATTAAAAAGCTAAATTTGGTTTTACATTGTGTGTGTAAATGAATAGGCTTGGACTTGGTGCTGCCCAATGCAGGACAATAGAGACACCAGAATAAAAATATTCATGATTCTGAAGATGAAAATACAGAATTATTTTAGACGAATGCTTGTACTCTTTCACTGACTAGATATTTTTAAAATAATGTAGGCCACTTTTACTGGTAACATCAGACATTTGGCATTATCAGGACACACAAATATCCCCATTGCATTATTATACATTATATTCAACATTATATATAGTAGTTTGATGTAGAACTGACACTAAAACTCTGAAAACTTGATACTATACACAATACATATTGTTGTATTTTTGTATTGCGATATATTGTGTCACAATATTTTGTTACACCCATTTATGCATGTCATTTGCTCTATTATTATCGGTAGATATTTGTATCTGCAATGGCCATTGAAAAGCATTTCGGGTCGACCACAAACTGAAACCTTTTGCATGTGAATGTGTGATATGCATGCATGTAACATAAAAATAATATAAATAAATCAGATAAATCATCAAACGCAGCTCATCCAATCAGACTGTCTGTTTTATAATCTTCCACATATCGATATCGCAACAATAACACAGAACTTCACTATCATATCCTTAATAAGAGTAGTTATTAATTAAGAACGCAGCCCAGAGGCAGTAATTTGCCAGGTAATATTTCTGGCTTCTGGGAATTAAATGTATAACCTAATTATCTGCTCTTATTAACTGTGCTGAAGCTGAGGGAACGAGCTTCGAGTTTCAGAAGAGATCATAAATGTGCTTTAAAATGTCTACATCTTCAAAAAAAAAAAAAA
This sequence comes from Gila robusta, assembly GCA_030770095.1. Lineage (NCBI taxonomy): Eukaryota > Metazoa > Chordata > Actinopteri > Cypriniformes > Leuciscidae > Gila > Gila robusta. The sequence continues at coordinate 57,462 of JAVALU010000412.1, forward strand.
AAAAAAAAATTATCACTCAAGTAGCTAATAAGTAAATAAAAAACTAGTAAATAAAAAACTACGGTAAACTATGGAAATTATGACCAAGTCTGTTTTTCTTAGTCAATTCTGAGATTAAAAAAAGGTTGAAAATATGAGATTGAAAAATGTGAAATTATGAATCCTTAAAATGTCTACGTTTTCAACAGCAAAAACAGTTATGACATGAGTCGAAATTCTGACATAAAAAGTTTTAATGAGTTATGAGGAAAAATTCATAAATATCACATACTAAGTAATAATTAAAAAGTCAAAAGTATGAGATAAATCATTTTAAATTATGAGATATTCATAATTATGACTGTTTTTCTAAATCATAATTATGAGATTAAAAAAAAAGAAATTTTGAGATTAGACTAAATTATGACTGATTGTCTATAAATGTTTAGATCTTCAACAAAAATGTTATGACAATTCGAAATTAGGACAAAAATCATAATTATGACATACTAAGTAATAATTCTGATATTAAAAAAATCTATGATAAAGTTGAAATTATGACTTAAAATTATGAGATTAAAAAGTCAAAATTATGAGATAAAAAGGTAAAATATGTAAAGGTATTAAATATGTCTGTCTTCGACAACAAAAGTTGTGACAAGTCGAAATTATGACATGACAAAAATTAAGAAATTATAATGACACTGTCAATTATGAGATAAAAAAACAAAATAAGAAAAGCAGAAATGAAAATACATCTTCAAAAAATACATATCAGAGAATATATTTGTCAAAACATGATTAAATAATAGTAAACAAATTATAAAATTACTGTTATTTGACTTGATTTCCTTTGAATTTAGTAAATTCCTCTTCCTGTCATTTTATTCAACATCTTGTGTAAAGCAGCCAATTCAATTCAGTTTAATTCAATTCAATTCTGTTCAATTGAATTATGAATTTAGCGCAGCCCTGTCTCGAATCTGCTGTTTGATTGACAGGCTCTTGAAGTTGTTGCTCCAGCCGGACATATGATGCGTTACAGCTGCATTTCCAGACAATATTCAGAAACACAGATTAATAATTGTTTCAGAAACAAGAAAAGGCAATGTTTTTGCCCATCCTTTAACTAGGACAGTAAAATAACACATCACAGTAATTGCATATGTCACAAATATAGTTATTCTTCTGGAAATTCAATGATAAATGGTCAGTTTAGTGCTTTTTTATTATTATTGTACTACAATGTTATAAATCAATGCCAGACTCAAATGCCACACTTGTACATCTGAAAAAGACAGTGATCTTATTTCAACGTCCTAATAACATTTTCTGAGGCTTAATGACACAATACAAGCTTTTCTACAGAACAGAAGCACAGAGCTCAATGCCAGATGATTATATTATAATAAATAAAGGAACGGTTGGACTTTACCTTCGTGGACTGTCTGACCGTCTCATATCGAGTCGTTCGGCGACACTCGTCACTATTGCAACTTTGACATATTGTCTGGGCAAACCTGTGAAATAAAGAACAAAACTAATTATTTAGAAGCTATTATAGTCAAAGCAAAAATTATTCAGACACCAGATATCATTTTTGATATTTTTTACTAGTGTGTGCAGGACACTATAGTTTATTTATGTAAGTGAGGAGAGCAAAATAAAGTAAACCGTGACATATTAAACCCAACAATTCTTCATACAGTGACTACCAGTAAAAATTATAAATATTTGGGACTAAAAATGATTGGGACACTTTGAGCTGATCATGTTTTGCTGAAGTGTTTTTTCTTTAATTGCTAATGCACCTTTTTACAGCACAGACTGAACAACATGAAGCATTGCTTGGTAATTGTTTGAGCTAAACTGGTATTATCTAATTGTGTAGTTAAATTTAACAGCTGACAGATATTCAACATAATTCATGTGTGAGAGTCTAACAGAAGGATGGACAAAACCAGTGAAATATCAACTGATTTAATAACTCTGAGTTCTTCTCATATTTTATTACCATTTTCTAAACTCTAGTGAATAATGTGAGAAATGTTGAAGGTGTCTGAATAAACTTTGATTTGACTGTATGTTGAACGAACCCTGCTGAAGAACAAAGAGTTTTTAAGGATATAATAATAGACCATTTTCAAGATTATCAGCCGATAATTGTTTGGTTAAAAACACTGAATGGTTTTCTCAATGCTCACTTCTGTTGAATACATGCATTCTCCTGTAAAACACTGAGATAAAACACTCGTGAAGTTTCCTGAATCTACAGTGCCAACGCTTCCACGACTACAGGCCTGTCGTCTCGGAAAATACAGGATTTATCCTCAGTGCCAGAATGAGCAAGAAGTGCTGACAAGTTATGAGAGAGAGAGAGAGAGAGAGAGAGAGAGTGTGAGAGAGAGTGTGAGAGAGAGAGAGAGAGTGTGTGAGAGAGAGAGAGAGAGAGAGTGTGAGAGAGAGAGAGAGAGAGAGAGAGAGAGAGAGAGAGTGTGAGAGAGAGAGAGAGAGAGAGTGTGAGAGAGAGAGAGAGAGTGTGAGAGAGAGAGAGTGTGTGAGAGAGAGAGAGAGAGTGAGAGAGAGAGAGAGAGAGAGAGAGAGAGAGTGTGTGAGAGAGAGAGAGAGAGAGAGAGAGAGTGTGAGAGAGAGAGAGAGTGTGAGAGAGAGAGAGAGAGAGAGTGTGTGAGAGAGAGAGAGAGAGTGTGAGAGAGAGAGAGAGAGAGAGAGAGAGAGAGAGAGAGAGAGAGAGAGAGAGAGAGAGAGAGTGTGTGAGAGAGAGTGTGTGTGTGAGAGAGAGAGAGAGAGAGAGAGAGAGAGAGAGAGAGAGAGAGAGAGAGAGAGAGAGAGAGAGAGAGAGAGAGAGAGAGAGAGAGAGAGCAAACATTTCCATGCCATGCTGTTCATTACCAGCCGATGTTAAAGCATTGAGAGGCTGGCGTTACACAGGTGCCACACGTTACGCTTCTTATGATCCATTATTTTCCATATATTTGCTCCAAATATTATTCACGTTTTCAGTGCATGTGCTGAGAGAAAACTGAAAGGCGATTAAATAAGAGTTGCTGTATATTTCACAATGACCTTGAGATTATACAGTATAGTGGCCGAGTGAGGGGATATTTGTTTTTAATGACCCTATATGTTCGATTAAACCATCCAAATATTTAAATATGTTAAATATGAGAGAAAAACAAAACACTAAACTTGGTTAAAGTATTTTTCTGACAATATTGTTTGGCCAAAAAAGGCTAACTACAGCTATACGTTTTATTTTATATGAAAAAAAAAAAAACAGCAAAACAAAAAGCTGACAAAGCAAACACTGACTCCAACATAATCAGTTATTAATATATTTTATTGGTTCTCTCTTGTTTTTGCATATGTTCATAATTTCTGACCAAAAAAAAAGATGTCGCACAATTTGTCATGTTTCATTGCGTTATTATCACAAATAAAACCAAACACAACTACTACAAAATCTTTAATTATATTATTAAATAAAGGGTGAAGATATGAGTTTTCCTCAGCCGTGCGTCACTCAACAGCTCTCAAGATCAACACATAACGAATTAATAACACAATTTAAAGGTGCAGTGTGTGATTTTTTTAGCGGCATCTAGTGGTGAGGTTACGAATTGCAACCAACAAAAGTTACGGTGGCCGACAGGAAGTGATGTCATTGTCTGAGACAGCAGAGAGTAGCAGTTCAGCAATGAGGTTTCTTTACAAGGATAAATTAAGAAATGATGTTTACTTAATTATTCAGTAAAACTATATGTTATTGCGAATATTATTGTTACTTGTTCATCATTTTGTCAGTGTTTTATTCGCTGAACTAAGCTTGCTTCCTTGCACGAAGAGCAACATAGTAACGAAACGCGTTTGTCCGTTTATGGCCACCGTAGAAACATGTCGGCGCATTTCAATGATCGGGAACCCGCGGTGTGTGTAGACAGAAACTGCTCATTCTAAGCTAATACAAATATAACGGTTCATTAAGTAAGGTCTTTATACACCACTGAAAACTTCTTTTTCAAGGTAGTTACGAAACGCGCTATATATATATATATATACATATACAGGTGAAACTCGAAAAATTAGAATATCGTGCAAAAGTTATAATTTTGATGATTATGGCTTACAACTTATGAAAACCCCAAATTCAAAATCTCAGAAAATTTGAATATTACTACATGAAATAAAAAAAAAAAAGAATTTTAAATACAGAAATGTCAGCCCTCTGAAAAGCATTATAATGCATATGTATATAGTTATATATACTAAACATATTAGTTTCACGTTTTAATTTGAATTATTGAAATACACGAACTGTTGCACGATATTCTAATTTTTTTCGAGTTTCACCTGTATAGTATATACAACTGCTTGACTTTTTATATCATCGCAAAATGTAACTATAATATCACCAAACTCTATATATGTTCTGTTTTTATGGACTTTTAGTTTGCATCACATTGTTTTTCTGTGTTCCTGCTTCCTTTGTTTCCAACGTACCCGCTCTTCGTTTGTTGTTATGATTACTAATTATGTTGCACACCTGGTTCTGGTTAAGTTTGTCATTAAGTCTTGTCATCACTCTGTGATTGTTTTGTAATTTGCTGTAATTGCATTGAATACTGTACAGACTATAGAACTATCCACTTTTCCTCTCTCTGAAGAGTAGCTAAATAAAATTAAAATGTGTGCAATGTAACCACATGGAATTTTCTGGCCATGTAAACATAGCATTTATAATCCGATTCAAATCTGGATTACACAAACAGGCAGTTAAAAATGTAACTTTACATAACGGTTGACTCATATGGTCTATTTATAAACCCGTTTCTTCGGCGCATCCATGTCTGACTTTATTATATCTCCTGTGTCACACAGCAGCTTGGCTGGAAGGATCCCGACTGACAGCTGGAAGTGAGCGTTTGGCGGTTTCGCAGGAGAGAAACGTGGACTGCTTCAGATTCGTCCCGAGAGAACCGTTTCTGGCCCACTTTCTATGATTCACACGATTACGTTTCCAGGAGTTCCTCATCTCTGATGCCTCCTCCTCTATCTGAACAAACACAATCTCTCTGTCTTCTCACGGGCGAGACTTAAACAGACACTCGCCGCTCAGGTGCCGTTAGACACTTAATATTCACTAATATTATCGATTTCACTGCATTGACACTATTGAATGAGGTCCAAAGTACAGTATAGTGGCCTAAAACAGATGTCCAACCTAGGAAAATTGACATCTTCAAACTGTATTCAAATATTATTAAAGATAGTAGTATTATTAAAGTCATATTGTGTAGTTGTTCTTGAAGTCGATTGTTTTATTTGTGATAATCAGCCGACATCATTTTTGTGCAGACTGTCATACAAAGAAATTATGAACACATGCAAAAACAAGTGAGACCCAATGAGATATTAATAACTAATTATGTTGTAGTCAATGTTTGCTTTTTCATATCAGCCTTTTGTTTTTCTATGCATTTTTTCTTCTTTTTTTTGCATAGTAAAATCAAACCTGTGGCTGTAGTTTGCCTTTTTTTGCCAAATAGTTTAGTCAGATAAATACCTTAACCACGTTTAGTGATTTGTTCTTCCCTCATATTTAAAATATTTAAAAACATAAAATATTTTCCTCATATTGTGATGGTTTAATCGAACTTGTAGGGTCGTTAAAAACAAATATCCCCTCCAGACAACAATTTCTCATTTAGGGTCATAAACATGCATGCAAAGTTATGACACTCTGAGGTGTTGTGAAATGACGATTTTAATGTTCGTGGGTCAATTTGACCCAAAATATTATGTCTTTTTTATGTCAGTTTATCAACTACCTCCGAGGGTATTTAAATTTACATTCATGCATTTCACAGACACTTTTATCCAAATAAATGCACACGGTGTTGAAGGAGTACATTTTTATCAGTTCAGGAATGTTCATTTCACTGGGAATCGAATGTAAGATGTTGGCGTTGCTCCACTGTTTGAGCTTCAGGAAAGCACACAAAAATAAAAAACATAATGTGTGAGAAGTAGCCTATTTATATTAAAGGTTTACAGTTTTACCTGATTTTTTGCTGTTGTTTTTCCTAGTGTGTTTTTCACAAAATGTATTGAATCTAATTAGTAAAAATATCTTACCCAGGATTCGAACATATAATAAATCATCGGATTGCCAGTGCATCCTCTGAATGGAAATGAGAAAGTTAGCAGAATGACATTTCAGTGATGCACTGAAGGTTTCCCTCATAACTGCTTTGAAACACAAATAAATATAGATTTATGTGGAGCTTTTCATATAGCCTACAGGCTAGTCTTACAAAGCATTGCCATTTTGCCTTCAAAGGACTGAATAAAGGGATTCAGATCAAGTGAATTCCCAGCATGACCATCAAAACCTGTTGAGTGACAGAGTGACAGACAGTGGTGAAGCATTGGACCAGCAGGAACACTTGATATGATTTATCAGGGGATGCAACTTCAGTCTGGTCCCAGTCCAGTCCACACTGGGAATGACAATAAAATTAACCATTACAACCAAGATCTATTCATGCCTTTTGCTCTGTTTCCTCACTCCAAAGACTTGATTTGACATATGCATTAATAAATTTGCCCATATGCATGAATAAATTTGCCCAACTTTGCCAGATTAAATTCTATTCTGCGTGACTGGTGTAAATGCATAACTGACTGTGGAATTTGTACAATGAGTAAAATGTGAGATTCGTATGAATGCAGAGGGACGGTTAGGTTAGGGGCGGGGTCAGGGGTAGGTCATTCGTACGAATTCATACGAATTGGCCAACTCGTAAAATATATACGATTTAGGAAAAATCGTACAAATTCGTATGAGTGAGGTCTTATGAATTCGTACGAATTAGCCACCTCGTAAAATTCGTACGAATTGCCGTGAGATCGGGTAGGAATATCAGTGTCAGTGTTAGTGAACCCAGCTGAGATGAGTTCAACAGTGCGCTCCTCAAATACACTGCAGTGGGGGATATTTGCATCTGCCCTTGGGTTCTCCTTCACAACCCATAATGGCCATTTTAACCAATAATGTGAGCATGTAGAGCATGAAAATATGCATGGTTCACATAGAGTTTAGAGCGCTTCAACTAACGTTCATTAACCGAGAGATTAAAGGCACGCGTTTGAGGATTACATGAAGACAGTAAACACGGTAAAAGAAGAGTGTTTTTTCGCGATCTCTATAGTGAAGTAGAAACACCTTTATACCCTCGAGAGGCTGTCTGCCTCCTCAAGTCCCAGATCTGCACGAATGAAATGCTTTTACCAAGTTCAAAGACCACAGACTGCGATAAACTGCTGCAAAGCTGCGGTCAGAGCCAGGAAAAGAGGAACATTTAATCCAATGTGTTAAAAACCAAACCATTAGACAAATATTAGTAGCATGTAAGTTAAAAAACAAACAAACAATCGATTGCAATACTTGGAGGAGCCTATTTATAGATGCAAACTGGGATAAGAATTGGTTAATTTGTTAAGATGCTGTTTGCATGTGTTGGACTTTTGTTTAACTAAACTTGTTTTCGACAGTGGAATCTGCGTTGAAATGCTTGGAAATTGAAACTGTACTCACCTTTATGCTCTAGCGATCTTATCGTTAACGTTATGCATGGTCCGTGTTTTATTAGCTATTCTGGAGAACCGATTCATCACGTCCCAACGTTCTAAGAATATTCTTTTTTAATTTATTTTTAATAACCATAGCAGAAGGTGCATGCGAGCAAAATTTGTTCCTGAGTGCAATGGATAACGAATGCATTCATTTTTTTCGCAGATAAGCGCGCGTCGTTTCATTCGTAATGAACAGGATGTTTGAGTCACTGCAGAGTGACATTTATATGACTTCAAAGCGTGCAATAGTGAGATATAATGAATGTAATGGAAAACGAACGATGCATAACTCATAATGATTTCTATCCACTGTTATTTCGCGATGCAGAAAAGATAAGGTGTTAATGAGGAAGGACTTACCGAGGTCACCCTGACTTCTCCACTGATCAATGCTTCAGATGCCGTGATCACAGTCCACGTCTCTGCATATATACCACAGTATTACATACAGAATCAGCAAAATGGCAAAAATAAACAGCGCTACAAGGATAGCCTTAGTCACTGGTGATATGAGAGACTGCATTTCAGTTCAATTCGCAACAGTCCACTGAGGCGCATGGATGCTCTACCATCTGAGCAGATCTTTGGGTTTTGATGGAATCTCTTGCACTGACATTCCCCGCGAATTATTCAGAGCTGAAGACATCACGAGCGATCATCTAGAGAAAGGCAGATTGTCTTAATCATGTTGGAGAGGAGAGAGTCAGAGGCTCTGGTGTGGAACAGGTTGGTTCGCCTTTTCAACTTCATCAGATGGAATTGTCCAATGAAGCTCTGCGTGAAGGGGAGACCGCATTGACTCTCATTGATGGAAACACGTGTAGCCTAAAGACTCACTTTTAGGGTTTAAATATTTCTGGGGCGCATGTTGGGTCGTTTTGCGGAATAATTTTTGCATATTAAGCCAAATGTAGGCTAAACTATATTTCGAATTTAACAAAACACTTACTTTCTGATATGTTTATGACACAACTATAAAATTCCAAATGGACAAATGCACAAATCACTGTTTCGTCAATGTTCATCTGATGGTGACTGTTCGTGGTTAATGTGTCGAAAAGATCCCACAAAGTCGTAAATAAAAGTGCGAAGCTCGGGATTTTCTTTAAGCCCCGATGTTTACGAGTTGGGGGCGTGTCAGTGAGAGACATATATTATTTAAGCCTATAGCAGTGACATCCAGCTTTTTTATTTACAACAAAATGCTAATTCCCTGCACAACATATAGGCTAATGACATTGTAGGCTAATATAACAATGTAATTGCTCGTGTGCAACGTTAAAGTCTAAAGTGACTTAATTAAAAATATTAAAAAAGCAAAACAGACCTGACGCACATTTTTGGTGTTCATTTTCTAGGAGTAGCCTAGAGTTTGAAAAACCTTGCTGCATTTTTGTGTGTTAAATAGACTAAGAGCATGTAGGCTACACCGCCATCTTGCTCCGACAAAAAAAGGGATTTGAACCGACTTCCCACTTCTTGAAAAGGACTTTGACAAACAATCGCTGATTTCACAAGCATCTAATAATGCCAGGTGAAATTCGCGCACTGATTAACTTGTAAACAAAGTTAATACACTGTCAAAATGTTTCTTAAAGTCGTAAATAAAACAACGATTATTGTAGTACGTATTACAAGAAAATATGTTACTATATTTCAGTCTCGAAATTTCACGTTTACCTGCCTTTTTTTTTTTTTTGTGAAACAGCAATTTCTTGTAGAAACTGTCTCTAAGTAAATCCTACATAGCCAGTTTACACTTTTTGTGGTTACTTACAAACCACCAAAAACCAACAACAATTTGCCTAATTTTGTTTGAAGTTTGAAGAGATAAACTATTGGATTATTAACTCCAGAACCTGAGCGTTTTGTCTCAACACGTTGCTGTTCTATGGCAAGCTGTTTTAGCTTAAAATGTCCCCAGCGTCACTCATCGTAATTCCATTCTAACTAGTAAGAATTAAATTAAATTAAATTTCTTTGACAGGCAAAATTCTTTCACTAGCTCGCGGCACAAAACTACGCACGCTACGCAATATGTCTCCATTGACTTCCATTCATTTTTAATTACACAGCCCTACAATTGAAGCATTACTAGTAGGCCTATTGAATTAGAGAGCTCTCTAATTTAATTCTTACTAGTAAAAATGCAATTATGACAAGTAACTCTAGGAAAAATTTAAAGGGGTCCTATAATGCCCTTTTCACAAGATGTAAAATAAGTCACTGATGTAAAAAAAGCAAACACACGCCTTTTGTGTGTGTCCCTTTAAATGTAGATGAGCTGCTGCTCCCAGTACAGAGGGCGGAGCTTCAAGAGCTGGTGTTTGCAGCTCCAATTACCTCACACACACATGCACTGAAAATTTCAAAAACTTTTAGCCTTTTATGTTCAAACCGGAGTCGGACAAAGATGGAGAGACTCAAGAAGAAGTGACAACATGTAGAAAGACATTTCTGAATGGATAGTTGATGAATTTATGAAGCTGATGTGGAGTTTACTATCTTCTAGTCATTGATTAGCATATTCTGCCATGATAATCTATAAACGCTTTCCCGGGGGCGGGGTTTATGTAAATTTTAGGGTTCGTGATGTGAACCCGAGAGGAAGCTCGTGTAGACTTTGTTGCCATTGGCTTTTGGCTTGCTTAGTTAAGGACATTAAATTTAACATTTTATTTAATATTCAACAATAATATTGATCTGCTTGCATTGACACCATTATACGTTGTTTATGTTCATTATGTTGTTTATGCTCAAACAGCAACATGCTACACCCTACACTAAAGTTAGAAAAGTGAAATCATAATCAACCACCCCTTTAAGCTAAACCGGCTTGCCACACTGTTCGCCCGCCGGGTGCCTCAAGTTCAATAGTAATAGATTTCCTAATCGTTGCGAAGGAACTTCCCCAGAAACGCTTGAATGGAGCTGTGTCTTAAAACCTAGAGGCATGGGTGGTTTTCTACCAAGCAGAAAGAAACCAATTCCTAGGTAGGCAGCTCAATGGGGTTTAAAACAGCTCAATTTATTCCTTTCGTTGTTCTGGGGAAGTTCCCTCGCAACGTTCAGGAAACGTTTCTGTCGTGTCGCGGGTTTAGGTGTGTGTTCAGCAAAGGGCTTTCTGTGCATGTAACACATGGTTGAATTGTTTATGCATGTCAAGAAACCCCGCTATGAATTTAAATGAGGTTTCTAAAGGGAAACGAGACAGATGGACCAATAACCTCTCTCAGTAGAGACGCCATCCACTGCTCCATATGTCTAGGTATGCATGCTTTTGTTGAAGCTAATGTCACGATATGATACAGATACAGGAGGGGGAGGAGGGGATCCTCGTGCATCCTCCGTGCATGAGACTTTACACAGTCAAACCTGCAATTGGATCCTACACAAGTCAATCCCACATGTGGGTGGGCATTAGATTCAGAGCTGCACACCCAGGAAAGTTTGTACAACAAAAGGTTGTCGGAAAGTTGCACACCAGCCACATGCGTGCGAACACGAAGTGTACTAAGAAAATATACACGCGTTAAAAGCATTAAGATTCGTGTAATACCTCATTCAGCTCAGTTTCATTCAAGCCACAATGATGTCATACGTGTGGATTTTCGTCCTTGGAAGTTTAATCGTGACTGGAGTAAAGATGCAAGGTAAGTAGCCTACTAGTTTTGCCAGAGAGAGAGAAAAAAACTTTCTTTCACGTTTTAAAGAAAAGTAGCCTACCAAAGTTTGCTCACACTTTCTTACAGTGTCATTGTTTCATATGTTACATGTAGTCACTATATTAATAACTATAAATAATGCATTATTAAACCAAACCCTAATTCTATGTATTGTAGTTACTTAATATTACTCAGTACTTAAATGTATAATTACAGTGTAACAAAGACACCTTCAAGTAAAGTGTAACCAAATGTTTCTTTGTTTTCTGCCTGCTTGTTAGTGTGTATTTATGAACTATACATGTATTAATATTGTATAATTAATACATAGCTATATATCACAAAGAGAGAGAGAGTCATAGATGAAATGGGAAGCATGCATGTCTTTGTTTAGTAGAGTGAGTCTATATCAGATCCAAGATCACGTGTTTGGCACAAAATGACTATGAATATTCTATATATGAGTGTAAATTCAAGCATTATGAGTTATTTGTCATTGATCAGTAAAATAAGCCCCTGTGAGAATGACTTGTTAGACATGCTGAAGCTGTAAAGTCCCTTTGTACATTGTGTTCTTGACTAACAGCTTTGGCTGCTCAGTCTCTCAATGACTTCATCCATGTACAACAGTTCTGAAATATTCACAGGATGGAACCAAATGTTTAGGATCGGGAGGAACAAATTAAAAAAACGTTGATCTGCCATTAAAAATCTGTATATTGGGGAAACATGTTCCTTATATCTATGGCGATTTATGGGGGTGTTTGTTGCAAATATGTGAAATTTCATCCAGATGTAGACGGGAAACACGCATATAGTTCAACGTTGTAAATTGAGAAAGACTGAGGTGAGGTGTAGTCCCAGAAACTCAATCTAGTCCCAGATGTAGACACACCCTACACGGAAAACACATTGGAGTTACGAAAGGGATGCTTTTGATTCACCCGAGGGAGTTTGCGTGCCTCTCTCTCTCCCCAACACACAGCAATGTCTAATGCATTCATTCCTACAGCCTTGGATTTTTTATTTTGTGAGGGAGACGTCTTTGTTCACAGGCTCCTGTGTGTGTGTGTGTGTGTGTGTTTGTGTGGACAGGTGTGTCTCCATCCTCCTCATACTCACAGAGTAAACTTCTTTTGTGTATCTTAATCTGACAACTGTGCCAAAAACCTCAAAGAGCGGCAGTTGAAATTAAAAGCTTGAGGAAGTAAATCACTTAAGTGTGTTGAAGTCATTAGTAATTGTGCAAATACAAGCAGGATTCACTTGAATGGAGAGACAATGATGAAACGTGACGAACTCGAAAGGTGGATCTGCGTCATTTTATAACCCAGAAAGCGTGAAGACTTCATGTGTGAGATCCCTAATAAACCAAAGTCACTGAATGATGACACAGTCTACATTTGCATTAAAACTGAAGCTGTGTCTGGTTCAATCAAAGATCATTTTAAACCATTTCTCTTCATTAGCAGTCAAGAGTTTGACTAATTCCTTATTACATTTTAGAATAATAGTTATTCTGATATCATAAACTCTGATCATGTTATGACTGATAACCAAAGGGCACATTTTAAACTCATTTGTCTGTAACATAAATGAAAAATAAAGCAATAACTACTAAAATCAGTTGTTTTAAACGCAACAAGGGAGTTTGTGCATCATAACATTAAAATGTACAGTAAGAAAAATATATTTAGATTGATAAAGATGTTAATATGTATTACTAGCACTATTATTTGTAGTATTTGCTTATAGTCACACTTTAGGCTCCAATTCTCAATATTAACTATGACTTTTGACTCAATAAACTCCTAATTACTGCTTATTAATAGTTAGTAAGGTTGTTAAGTTTAGGTATTGGGTGGATTAAGGGATGTAGAATATGGTCATAAGACATTAATATGTGATTTATAAGTACTAATAAACATCCAATATCCTAGTAATATGCAATGTTAATATTATTTAATGAACTTGAGCTAACATGAAGTATAGTTGCACTTTTATTAACTAATGTTAACCTAGATTAATGGATACTGTAATGTATTGATCATTGTTAGTTAATGAGATTATTAAGATTGTGCGTTAACTAATGGGACCGTATTGTAAAGTGTAAATGTACAATAGCAGGTAAATTTGTCCGTCACAACATTATAAAGTACAGTATGAAAAATTAAAGCTTAAATTAACTGAACCAGATATTACTTGATTTATTAGTTGTTTGGGAATGCTAGGTTCAATCGAATGTTATATAACGCTGCTTTTTGTCTGTTTTTCAGATGATGGATTGGAAGTTGCTGAGAATGGCGGTAAGTTTCGATCATATGCTTTAATAACTGCCATAATTGTTTTGTGAACACACCCTTCTCCAGAAAACTTCCTCTGCTCTGTGCCAAAGCAATAAAAAGGAGAAATGGCAAGATTTTACAGCTCTCACGGCAGGTTTATTTTACAGTACCTCATAAGAGCATTATGATTATTCTAGTGAACCCTTTGACGTGGTTCAATATAACACCTGGCACACAATAAAGATCATAAATATGGGTTGCTAATTTACCTATCTCATATTCAGAGTCTCCGGCGGATGACCTTGCTGAAACCGTTCCTGATGAAGGTGATGATAAGATTTATATCTCTGAATAATACAATTCACAGCAGTGCTTCTCAACTGGTAACAGGGAGGAATGATGCTAAAAACACAATTAATCAGATAATATTAGAATTATTAGCTTTTAAAAGTAGAAACCCTTCCAATGTCCTTCTTGGTTGTTGACGTCAAAGACTATATTTATAAATTGGAAGTCAAATTAAATAGATGTCAATGTACACAGACAGCCCTCATGCCTAAAAACCAGCAGATAAAGGAAAAACAAAAGAAAATATGACGTTGGTGATATAAGATACGGGTTTGTTATTGTCGCTACTTGATATCCAACTAAAAAAATCTGGGTCCTGAGGCGAAACCAGTTGAGAACCACCGATCGACATCATATAACTTAAAGATCGAGATCTCTGTCATGGGAGAAATGTGCGGGTGTGACTGAATTTACAGGAACGTCACCGTCACATTTCATTCCAACGCAAGCCGTGTGGTTTAAAGGATTATGCTTTCTATAAATGCATATGTTGATGGGGTGGACAAATTATCACTTTAATAAACGTTTGTACTGTAATATCTCGGACCGAACAAGGAAGTTGGTCCATTCTTTGCTGTTTCTTGTATTGCGATATTACTCCATTCTGCTAGAAGAAAAGTATTCTAATATAAAAGTTGCACACTCTTTTGGTTCGAAAAAAATATTTTATACTTTTTTTTAACAGCTTCAACTGAAATAATGTTCAGTTATAGGAACTTTGTTGCTAAAAAACAAATTTTTACATTTAAATTAAGTTGAAAAATGAAATAATTAAATCCAGTCCTGTTCAAAGCATGCTGAGATCCACTGCCCAATTTTCAAAGTTATCAAGAGAATTTCTTTTTTTTTTAAAAACTTACTGTACACTACGAGTCAAAAGTTTGATGTTTATGAAAGAGTCTCTTCTGCTCTCCAACGCTGCATTTATTTGATCAAAAATACAGTAAAAATTGTGAGATATAATTCCAATGTAAATCAGCTGTTTTCTATGTGAATATATAGTAAAGTGTAATTTATTCCTGTGATCAAAGCTGAATTTTCAGCATCATTACTCCAGTCTTCAGTGTCACATGATCCTTCAGAAATCACTATAATATGAGGATTTGCATATTTTTTTGTGGAAACCACGTGATACATTAATATTCAGTAGTTTGGGGTACGTAAATTGATATTGATTTAAATTGATAAAGTGACAGTAAAGACATTTATAGTATTACAAAAGATTATATTTCAAATAAATGCTGAACTTTCTATTAATCAAAGAATCCTGGAAAATAAAATGCATCACAATTTCCACAAAAATCTGAAGCAGCAGAACTGTTTTCAACATTGATAATAATCATAAATGTTTCTTGAGCATCAAATCATCATATTATACTGATTTCTGAAGGATCATGTGACACTGAAGACTGGAGTAATGATGCTGAAAATTCAGCTTTGATCACAGGAATAAATTACACTTTACTATATATTCACACAGAAAACAGCTGATTTACATTCTAATAATATCTCACAATTTTTACTGTATTTTTGATCAAATAAATGCAGTCTTGGTGAGCAGAAGACACTCATAAACATAATTTTTTTTAATAATTCCAAACTTATTTACAACACAGATGTACGGTACGTTTGCTCTCTTGGCGCACACACGCACACACACACGCAATGGATACGATCAAATGACTTTCTCGAGACGTGTGCCCATATCATTAATTATTCCCCACCATTTCTAACCGTTGGCAGACATTTCTGGCTTTCTCCAAATATAAACCATTGACCAGGTTTTGTGCTTTGGTACGCCCTGTTCTAAACTTCATCTTTGTTCAGAGCATGAAGTGAACTTTTTGTCAAAACTAGCTCTCAAAGGCACCGATTCAGAGTTGTTGTTTGGGTTTTTTTGGATTTAGTAACTAGTTCAGTATCTGTCTGCCTTCCACCAGCATTTCTTTCTAATGCTGTAATGACTAATGGGCTGTTATTCGACTCATGCTCTGAAAACACAGATGAAAGTGTTTAGAGCGAAACACACTGACGATCAACATGGCTCTCTTCAACACCTGCATTTTAGGTATATTTACTCAGAGTTTGGGGATCTGTGATTTTATTATAAGTTTTTATCAGGGTTAACTAAAAATGAAAACTTTTTATGTGTTTTGGCCGTTTATTTACACGACAACAGCAGTGGCGTAACGAGCCAACACCGTTATGCAGGATTATCAAGGCGGACCCTACTACTAGCCCGGTCCCACCAGACTCTCGTACATTTCATTTGTACATAGAGTCTGGCACCGCTCCATTGACAAGTGTTAAAGGGATAGTTCACCCAAAAATGAAAGTTCTGTCAGTATTTACTCTCCCTCATGTTGTTCAACCCCGTAAGACCTTCGTTCATCTTCGGAACACAAATTAATATATTTTTGATTAAATCTGAGAGCTGGATCACTCCTCCATAGGCTTCTAAGGGATTGACACTTGCCAGCCCGGAAAAGTTATTAAAGACATCGTTAAAATAGTCCAAGTGACTACAGTGGCTCAATCTTAAGTTTATCAAGCGACGAGAATACTTTTTGTGCGCAAAATAAAAAACAAAAATAACGACTTTATTTCAACTATTCATTTCCTTCTCTGTTGGCCTCGAGTCAGTTCACTAGTGTAACAGCGCAGCGCTTCTGTGTTGTACGTCACACGCATCACACACATGACCAGCGTCGGCCAATAGTGAGCCTACGTGTGACGTAGCTCTACGCTATCACACTACGCTAACTGACTCAAGGCCCACAGAGAAGGAAATCAATAGTTGAAATAAAGTCGTTATTTTGGGGTTTCTTTGCGCACAAAAAGTATTCTCGTCGCTTGATAAACTTAAGATTGACTTTTTTCAGACTATTATAACAATGTCTTTAATAACTTTTCGGAGAACAAGTTTCAATCCCTTAGAAGCCTATGGAGGAGTGATCCAGCTCTCAGATTTAATCAAAAATATCTTAATTCGTGTTCCGAAGATGAACGAAGGTCTTACGGGGTTGAACAACATGAGGGAGAGTAAATACTGACAGAATTTAAATTTTTGGTTGAACTATCCCTTTAACTTCCTTGTAGGCGGGTACTCTATTGAAGTCTAAAACTATTGGATCTGCCCAGAGTCACTCTGGATCTGCCATAACCAATCGCTAACGTTTGGTCGTGACGTATGTCATATCGAACCCCGTGGGGAGGAGCGCCACAACATCATGGCCACCAACAAAACTAAGCAAAGATTGTTCTTGCTCCGGCTTTAATTTCTTTATATCCGGCAGCGTTGCATCAACGAACTGAATGGCTTCGCTCGCATCTTTCTCCGCTGCCATTACTGAACTACAACTCAAAATAACGCACAACATCAACGTCATCGTTCTCAGCCACTCCCTCTGTTCGCTGATTGGTTCAGTAAAATATTGATTGGAGAAAACCAAAGACTACAGCACAATCCCAGACTAGTACTGAAGGAAAATGAAAATTGAGCGGAAGTACGTAGGAGGGCGGAGCCAGGCTAGCCTAGCACGTGATGACGTGTGTCCACGACTAGCTACCATGAAGAGGACAGGATAGGATCGTAGAGACACAGCATATAAGAGATGAGATGATTGACAAAATCAGGAGTAGCCTACACACACCACAAAAAAAAACACTGGTGACGGCGCACCATAACACATTGTTACTCACTGCTATGACACACACACATAGAAATACATGTATTTACATAATGTATTCAAATACATAAAAAAAGATGCTCACTTACATTATAGCTGCATTTTCCGGGCTTTCCTCTGTGCGAAGTTGTCGATTAAAGAAGCTTCCTATTTTTGGTAATTTACTCATTAATTTCTCGAATTCCTCTTTTCGTTTTCACTTTTGAAAGCCACTTTTGTGTTTGTAGTTTGACGACGACTCCATATCGATATTGTCTGTCTCAGGTTTTTACTGTTTTGCACACAATACACGTTCACTTACAGACCCGGGGATTCCCCAGTCCCAATTCGAAACAAATGACACCAAAATCCATCATTGTTCGTTTCACACATGTATTTAATGGTCAGTTATTAAATATTTTGTTGTCATTATTTATTCAAATAAATTCGCGATAAAGTAAAATGCAATCAGACTAAAAGTAGTAAAATGCGATAGGGAGTCCCGGCTGTCAATCAATATCTTCCAGTCACGCGGGCCCCTGATTGGTCCGGGCCGTAAGCAACCGCGTACCCTGTTTACCGTAGTTATGCCTGTGGACAACAGCGTTTTGGGGGCCTGAAAACGCGAACTATTGAAAATGGGTTTCAAAGTGGACGTTTTTGAAAACGTTACATTTATCGTCTCCGAGTAAACTACAAAAACACGAATTTGTTAAAGCCGTGACGTCATGTACATGCGTGTTACATGTTAAGTCTATAGAAATTCTATATGTCTATATTTACAAAGTGACATCGCCATCTACTGGCCTGACAACAGAATGCAGCATTTTTAGTCATTTGCGCGGATCCATGTGAACGGGATTGTTTTAACAACGTTGTCGTCTGTACATAAAAAACACAAAGGAAACACTTTTCCGTTTTTAATACATCGTTGTTGTGTAGACGGTCCCTTAAACTAAAACTTTTAAAAGTCATTTTAATAATAGAAATACAGCTGGAATAAAATTAAATATAAATATTAGATGAAAAAACTTTAACTTAACATAATCAGAAATGTTGCCTTTGGCAATTAACTAAAATGATTAACTAGAAATAAGAAAACTAAAAATTTACTAAAACTATTAAAAATCATTTTCAGTAATTAAGATAAAATTGAAATAAAATATAACAATTACATAAAAAAAATTAGAAAATTGCCTATACTAACTGAAACAAGTTGAAGAGGTAAAGTTGCTAAATGGAAATTAATAAAAACTAAACTGAACTAAATTATTAAAAATCATTGTTAGTAATTTAAATAAAGCTGAAATAAAATTAAACAAAAATAAGAAATGTTGCAGAAAAGTTGAAGCACTAAAATTACTAACTCTCTGGAAATAAATAAGTAAAAAATGAAAACTGAACTAAAACTATTAAAAGTCGCTTTCATGAATTGAAATAAAAATTTGAGAGGAAGATTATCAGTGAAGAGCGACACAAAAACAACTTCACTGTTTAAAATTATATGATCAATAATAAGTTGACAACATGTTTTTACAACTCATCAAAATAAGTTAAACACTTTTCAACTTTTTACAAGTTTCAATTTTCAAGATTCAACCAATTTTTTTTAAAGTCAGTTTAATGTAATTTAAGTTGAAAAAGACTTAAACGTTAAAAGTTAAAACTTAAAAGTTGATTGTACTTAAAATTTTAAGTTGAGTTGAGTTTAAGAGTTGAGTTTAAAAGACTTGCTTTTTTGATCATGAAAGTGTATAGGAAACAACACAAAACGAGTAAATGATACGATCCTTTAAGATCATGTGTTATTCAGTCCACCTTCTTCAGTGATGTTTCCGTGTAATGATGTTTGTGATGGTAAATGTCTTCAGTAGCAGCTCTTATTGCATTTATTGTAATGTTAAGCTAGTGTCATGTGATATTGGTAATGAACGGCTCTTGTAAACGTGATACGGGGGGCCTTGAACAGGTTTGTTCTTGATAAACTCACCCGCTGAATGTTTCTAAACTTACGGTAGAAACTCAGAACTGTCCTGACTTGTAACATATAGATTATATATATATATTCGCACACAACACACCCCCGGAAGATTTACCGCCTGCTTTAGATTACGGAGAGCGTGAGCATCTGATTTATCGTCACCTGTGCGTTTGAGAAAAGATGAGCCAAAGGTTGTGTTTTGCTCGAGGCACGAGTGAGACGCCATGTGTTAGAGAAGTATGAATACAAAATACAAAAAAAAAAAGAAGAGAAGTATGAGGTCTGAAAACCACTGGTGTTCTGCTGCCGACACACTGTAAAAAGATATTTGTTGGTTTAACTTAAAAAAGGAAGTTACCTGCCTGGTTCCTTTAAAATTTGACTTAATACAATTAATACAACAAAGGAGATTGGTTTAATAAATGTGACCCTGGACCACAAAACCAGTCACGCGAGTCAATTTTTTGAAATTGAGATTTGTACATCCTCATTAAATAAGCTTTCCATTGATGTATGATTTGTTAGGATAGGATCATATTTGGCCGAGATACGACTATATGAAAATCTGGAATCTGAGGGTGCAAATAAAAATCTAAACATTGAGAAAATCGCTTTTAAAGTCGTCCATTTATGTTCGCTATTGTGCAGCATTCACTCACAAAAATAAATGTTTTATATATTTACGGTAGGAAATTTACAAAATGTCTTCATGGAACATGATCTTCACTTAATATCCTAATGATTTTTGGCATAAAAGAAAAATCGATAATTTTGACCCATACAAAGTATTGTTGGCCACAAATATACCAGTGCGACTTATGACTGGTTTTGTGATCCAGGGTCACAAAACTCAAAATATTTTGTTATCTGAACCACATTAATTATCTAAGTTAATTTGACAAAAGATAAAAAACTGTGATTACAAATTTTTATTAATTTAATAAAAAAAAATGTACAGTGCAGGAATCATTAATGTTGAAATCAAGTGTCACGTCTCTGATTGTGTTTGTGATTGTGAAGTTACAGACGCCGATTCTCCAACTAAAGAAACAGTGGGTAAAGCTGTGGATGAAGCCACAGATCCTACAGGTACACACACACACATACACTGATTTTATCATTAATAAGAGGTGTACCTAAACTAAAACACACTGTTATTGTGCAAATGAGCGGCTGGAACACATTAAAAGTTTTCTGTTAGAACGGTGTCGTGTTAGCGGCCGCTAAGTTAATAACTAATGATCGTTGCGACGGAAGTGAATCAATCAAAACTAACTTTATCTGGACAATAACTTTATTCTAGAGCTGCTGTAAAGCCTAAACAATCTCTGTTACTGTAATCTCCTATTATCACTGTAAAGCTGCTTTGAAACATCTATATTGTTAAAAGCGCTGTATAAATTAAGGTGACTTGACTTAAAACGCACAAAACATGATTTTTATGTTTATGTGTTCACATGTAAGTGCCAAAACTAAGTTTCGTATCATTCTGTTGAAGTATAAAATTCTAAAAATCAGAAATGTTGCCTTTGGCAACTAAATTAAATAAATTTAAGTTGAAGAACAAAAGTTACTAAATGGAAATAAAAAAGAAAAACTAAAACTGAACTAAAACTATTTAAAATCGTGTTTAGTAATAAAAAAAAAAAAAGCTGAAATAAAATATAGATGTTAGATGAAAAACTTAAACTAAACAAAAATTTGAAATGTTGCCTTTAGCAACTAAATGAAATAAGTTTAAGAGTTAAAGTTGCTAAATGTGAATAAATGAATATAAATACTGAAGTAAAACAAACTATTAAAAATCCTTTTCAGTGATTAAAATAAAGCTGAAGTAAAATCAAATATAAATATTAGATGAAAAACTTAAACTAAATGAAAATTGGAAATTTTGAATTGAAAAACTGGAATTACGTTCTAAAATTAATAAAAAACTGAAATAAAAATAAATTAAACCTAAATAGAAAGATAAAAAATAATAAAATGATGAACACAAACAAAAAATTTTTTTTTCAATAAAAATAAAAACTAATTTAAACTATTAATAAAACTTACAACAGTATGTAAATGACACTAAATAGCACTAATTCTTAGGCAATGTGCAAATAGCCCTTCTGTGGTAAACCGGCTTAATGCGATCTGCAGTTTGATCAAATCCGTCAATGATTAATAATAATCAGACTATTCTGCCAGGTAATAAAGACTGTTAGTCAATGCATTCATACAGAATCATAGAATCAGAGTAATCTGTATTATGATACACCTTGGAAGATTGTGATTTATTGTCTTTTGTGTTGTTAATAGAGACTGAAGCTGAAGAGACACAGCCGGATCCAGGTACAGGTTTACAACTCTAGTGTAGTGTCAACACACTTATAACACCTGAACAAAACAAGATCAACATCACCCAGATCTGCCATGTATGAAGGGTTTTCAGCTCGTGTGTGTGTGTGTGTGTGTGTGTGTGTGTGTGTGTGTGTGTGTGTGTGTGTTTCCCAGATGTTGCCAATGTTGAGCCGCCAGCGACAGAAACACCAGCCGGTAAATATCACTGAAATAAAGACACACACAAAACAGACGATAACATAGATATGATATAATACAACACGAATATTAAAATCAGTCATAGAAAACCTGGATATACAGCAGTGGACAAAAGTCATGTTTGTTTTAATGACCCTACAAGTCAAAATATGAGGAAAATATTTTATATTTTTATATATGAGGGAAGAAAAAATACTAAGCTTGGTAAAGGTATTTATCTGACAACACTATTTGGCAAAAAAGTCAAACTACAGGTACAGGTTTTATTTTAGTATGCAAAAAAAAAAAAGCATACATTGATTACAACATTATCAGTTATTAATATTTGGTTAGTTCTGTCTTATTTTTGCATGTGTTCATAATTTCTTAGTATGACAGTCTGGCCAGAAATTATGTTGTCACAGTTTGTCATGTTTCATTGCGTTATTATCACTAATAAAACGTGTGTGACTACAATATGACAACAAAATCTTTAATAATATTTGACTGAAAGGATGTAGATGTGAATTTTCCTAAGCATCACTTTTGGACGCTAATGTCTTAGAAAAAAAAAACCCTGAAAGAATCATGAAAAAATCATGGAAATTTCTCACAGATAATTCCAGTTATGCTCAACCTTAAAATATTCCATCGCTAGAAGTTGCTCTTTCTGTATAAGAGGATTTTTAAACTATCCTGTAATCATGAAGGACTGGAAAAGTCATAGAAATTAATCGGGCCTGTAATAATAATGTGGTTTTGACTATTACATTTTTTGCCGTTTCGGTAAGAGTCAGTAGCCGAAATGTAGTGAAAAAACAGATGCAATGTTTAATACGTTGCTCGAGAAACACTGGAGAATAACAGTGTGTGTGTGACAATCATCCCATTCACACATTCCTCCAGGATTGATGTTATCAGATTAAGTGATGCTATAACCACACATATTTCAAATAAACAAACATCATCATATATCTGACTCATATTTCCGTCATGTTGTGTTCATCAGCTGAAGAGAAACCTGTTGAAGGAGAAGCTCCTGTAGAAGCAGGTACTGTAGAAATACGACACTTAACTCTAAATGTCTTTCCGCTAGCTCTGCTCAAAGTGTGTGTTATTCTGACACTTGTGGCGAGTCCTTTGGCAGTTCAACTTTGTGGCATTCTCAAATTGCTTTCCCAAAAAGGTATCTGGGACATTTTCTTCCCAAACTCATCCTTATTTAGTTTTTTTCCCCAAGCTTATAATTTTTTTTCTAACTTAAAGTGCCCCTATTATGCTTTTTCAAATATTCCCTTTCATATAGTGTGTAATAGAGCGGTTTATGAATGTAAAAGGTCTGGAAAGTTTTAATGATCAAAGTGCACAACAAATAAAGTTATTGTCTCCTAAAAGAAAGATTCGATTCTGATTCAGCAATTCCATTTTTTTTTGTTACATACCTATGTAACAATGTAACAAATTTGCATAATGGTCTTCATTGGCTGTCGGTGAACGATGTCTACTTAGCTCCGCCCTCAAACACTAGTTGTATCTGAGACTGGAAGAGTTTGTTTCGTGTTGTTCATGTCGAGAAGACGCTGTTTTTTGCTGCCAAAGCAAATCCACTTTGACGATATTGATACGCCATCGTTTCTGAGATGAAATTCAAATTTGGAAATGGGCGTTTCACTTTCAACACGCGCTGTAAGCGGTCGACCAATCACAACAGACTGTGCCGTCTGACCAATCGGAGCAGAGCAGCGCTCAGAGAGGCGGGGTTTATAGAGACTGAATCTTTGATCGAACTGTTTCAGACACTGAGAAATGAGCTGATTCTGCAATGTATATATTCACTGCAAAAAATGCTTTTCGGACTTAGTATTTTTGTCTTGTTTCCAGTCCAAATATCAAACATTTCTTAAATCAAGATGCATTTACTAAAGTAGAAAAATGACATAAGATATTAAGTCTTGTTTTCTGGGGAAATAAATCAAAATTAAGTGAGTTTTTGCTCAAAACAAGCTAAATTATCTGCCAATGAGGTAAGAAAAATAATCAGAAAAAATAAAAAAATAATTGTTTCTGTTTGAATTAACATTATTTTTCTGACCCCATTGGCAGATAATTTAGCTTTTTTAAGCATCAACTCACTTAATTTTGATTAATTCCCCCGGAAAACAGGACATAATATCTCATGTCATTTTACTCATCTAGTAAATGCATCTTGATTGAAGAATTTTTTGATATTTGGACTGGAAACAAGACAAAAATACTAAGTTAGAAAAGCATTTTTTGCAGTGTTATGAGAAAATTAAAGTGTTTTTTGACTTTGGATGCCTGTAAATCTATTGTAGGAGACTCCAAAACAAAATTAGGAACCTTTAAAATTGCATAAACGGGGCTTAAATATTATGTTTTATGTTGGCAATTCATATTTGTCTACAAAACTAACTTCTAAATAATTTACATCAATGGAAATATAAATTCTGTGTGATCGCAAAAAATATTCACTCCTAAATTTAAGATTTATGTATTTGAATTGCATATAACATTTCCTTGTGTTTACTAATCAAATAAATTTAATGTGATGCATATTTGTCAGTCATAGATAAATGAAACGGGTTATATTTCTGCGATTGTTCTAATAAACTGAAAGTATTTTAAATACACAATAACCAGATATATTTATAATCAATACATCCAATTTCTTAAAACCTCATACTGAATATTGCTTGTTCCACAACTAGTCATATTCATAATATGTTTTCACAATGAATAGATGTATGCTGAATCTAAGCCATTTGAATAAATGCATTTTGAAAATATGATTATTTAATAGATGCAAATAAATAATAAACTGTTTTTTTAGTGCAACTTAATTTATGCATGACTGACAAATATGCATCACATTAAGTTTTTAGTGTATGTTAATGGTGTAATGCAAATGGACATTTTATATGCAATTCAAAGACTAAAATATTTTTTGAGTGCGACTTAAAAAGCATATTGTACTGATCATTGTTTTTTGCTTTGTTGTACAGTAGATAACGGCGACACACCTGAAACAGGTTGGCAGAAAGTTTATATTATGTTCTGTGCATTTGTAAACTGCTGTTTTAAGATTATTGTAAGTTTACAGACGTTGAATACTCGCTTGCTTTGGTTTTCAGAAGCTGATCCTCCAGCTGAAGAGACTGACGTTACTGAACAAGGTTTCATTTATTCTTTTATCTCTCAGTTTGATCTTATCTTCTTTATCTCAGTTTAATATTTTCAAAGCCACAATTTGACGTCATATATAAACTTTGCTTTGTTTTTGTTACATAGAAACAAAACGTTTTTATGAACAACTTTTGATAGCCACAGTTAAACTATAACAGAGTCATCACATTACTGTAATGTTATATAAATGGTTACATCAATCTTGAGATATTAAAAAAATGTCTGATTTCATTAAAGAAGTTCTTAACAAGTTCTTATACACATTCACTGCAAAAAATACTGTTCTTCCTCAGTGTTTCTGTCTTGTTTTCCAGCACTAATATCTAAACATTCTTAAATCAAGATACATTTACTGGAGAAGTAAAATGACTGAAGATATTAAGACTTGTTTTCTGAGTTAAAGTGAGTTAAAACAAGAACAAAAATCTGCCAGATGGGTCAGAAAAATAATCTTGTTTTAAGATGATTTTTTTGACCCCATTGGCAGTTTTATTTATTTATTTTAAGCATAAAATCACTTTTGTTTAAGTAAACAAGACCTAATGTCATAATTCATCTAGCTTTTCCAGTAAATGTATCTTGATTTAAGAATGTTTAGATATTTGCACTGGAAAACAAGACCGAAATATGAAGTAAGAAAAGCATTTATTGAAGTGAACATGTTTTCCCATCTTTGTCATCACAGATCTTTGACTTGTTCGCTGGTTTAGACTACATCTGAAAATATCTGTTCCCTTTCAGTCGCTCATGTTCAACGTAACGTCGACGTGATGACATAATTGGGATTGCCTTGAGAGACCAATCTACTTCGAGAGTATTAAAACGAGCCAATGCACATTGGCATGCGATAATTGGTTTGCTTTCTCGATGCTCCCATCTTACGAGGTGGCCTTTTCGGCGACACTGTTGGAGACTGTGCCCAGCGGTTCTCCGCAGTTCAAAAGCAGGCTGAGGTAAACCAAAAACTTGCCACAATGTGCTCCCTGAGTCACTGGTGAGCTGCCCCTCAGTCTGTTTGTCGGCAAGGGTGTCAGTCCCCTGCGAGAAAAAAAAAAAAAAAACCTCCGCCACAGCCAGCTCTACTGTGACATTGAGCTTTCGCAGGAAGACGGCACCACCCGTCTCAGCAGCCCTGAGACGGGCGACCCAGAGGCAGCTGCTCTTTCCCCGGAGGAGGGCCGGGTGGAGAACTTTTGTTGAATCATTCTGTTCCACCACTGGAGTCTCAGCCAGCAGTACCAAATTCTCAGCAAAAGCAGCTTCTCTATTTCTGGGTCCCAAGAGAGCGAAGTTGGCGGTGTGCGACGCTATGCCTTGCCACCCTCTGCCCCCTCTTGCATCGCCAGCGGTAGCCTGATGTGCTCAAGGCCGCGCCTATGCCGTCTCACTCATCCCCTACCGGTGGAGTCAGGTTAGTGTTGCACACTCAGACCCCACTTCGGGCCGCTATGCCGTCCGATTCGGGTCCCTGCATTCCTCTGTGCTGCCCCACCTCGGGTACGTCTGTCGTGCCGTTGGTCCCGCTTGTACGGTGTCTGGGGGCCTGGCTAGCGCTTCCCAGCCCGTCTTGCTGGCTCATCCATACCATCAGACTCGGCTATGCGATTCAGTTCGCCCGGCGTCCCTCAGCCTTCACCAGGCAGAGATTGCAGCCCTACTGCCGAAGGACGCGATCAAGACGGTCCCTCCAGCCGATATGAAGACCGGCTTCTACAGCCCGTACTTCATTGTACCCAATATAAGCGGTGGGTTACGACCTTTCTTGGACCTGCGTGTCCTGAACCTGTCCCTTCACAGGCTGCCGTTCAAGATGCTTACGCAGAAACACATTTTCAAATGCATCCGTCCCCAAGATTGGTTTGCAGCGATCGACCTGAAGGACGCGTACTTTCATGTCTCGATTCTCCCTCGACACAGACCGTTTCTTCGCTTTGCGTTCGAGAGACGGGCATATCAGTACAAGTCTTACCCTTCGGGCTGGTCCTGTCGCCCCGTGTCTTCACGAAAGTCGTGGAGGCGGCCATTGCTCCCATGTGCGAGCGTGGTGTTTGCATTTTCAACTACCTCGACGACTGGCTTATTCTCGCCCAGTCGAGAGAGCAGTTGTGCGAACACAGGGACATGGTGCTCAGACACCTCAGCCACCTAGGGCTTCGGGTCAACTGGGAAAAGAGCAAACTCACCCCCGGGCAGAGGATCTCTTTTCTCGGTATGGAGTTGGACTCGATCAACATGACAGCGCGCCTCACAGAGGCCCGCGCCCAGTCAGTGTTGAATTGCTTGAGCACGCTCAGACGCAGAACAGCGGCACCACTGAAACGGTTTCAGAGGCTCCTGGGGCATATGGCATCTGCAGCCGCGGTCACGCCGCTCGGATTGCTTCATATGAGGCCGCTCCAACACTGGCTCCACGATCGAGTCCCGAGATGGGCGTGGCAGAGCGGCTCGTGCCAGGTCCAAGTGACTCCGCACTGTCGCCAAACTCTCAGCTTGTGGTCGGACCCTTCGTTCCTGCGGGCAGGTGTTCCCCTAGAACAAGTTTCCAGGCACTCTGTGGTCACCACGGATGCCTCTGCCACCGGCTGGGGGGCCACGTACAACGTGCATGCAGCTTCAGGTCTGTGGATGGGGCCTCAACTGCATTGGGACATCAACTGCCTCGAGTTGTTAGCAGTACATCTTGCACTGGGCCGCTTCAAAACGCCACTACTAGGCAAGCATGTACTGGTCCGTATGGACAGCACTGCGACCTTTGCGTACATCAACCATCAAGGTGGTCTACGCTCCCGCCGCATGTCACAACTCGCCTGCCATCTCCTCCTTTGGAGTCAGAAGCATCTGAGGTCACTTCGTGCCAATTTTATTCCGGGCCTGCTCTACCGTGCAGCCGACGAGCTCTCACGGCAGCGGGTGCTACCGGGAGAATGGCGACTCCATCCCCAGGTGGTCCAGCTATTTTTCAGGCGCTTCGGGACCGCACAGGTAGATCTATTGCCGCCCCGGACACGTCTCACTGCCAGTTGTTCTATTCCCTGACCCGAGGGGACCTGGTCAAGCAGAGCAGCTGATGCAATTATCGCATGCCAATGTGCATTGGCTCGTTTTAATACTCTCGAATTAGATTGGTCTCTCAAGGCGATCCCAATTACGTCGTCACGTCGACGTTACGTCTCCCGTTCCCTCCTTCAGGGAACAAGGGTTACATTAGTAATAGAGACGTTTCTCTTTGTCAGAAATCGAGCCAGAAAAAGCTACAGATGAAGTAGAAAAAGAACCAGAGCCAGAGAGTTTGGACCAAGAGGAACCGGAACCGAACCAGGAGGAACTGGAACCGGAACCGGACCAAGAGAAATCAGACCAAGAGGAACCGGAACCGGACCAAGAGAAATCAGACCAAGAGGAACCGGAACCGGACCAAGAGAAATCAGACCAAGAGAAATCAGACCAAGAGAAATCAGACCAAGAGGAACCGGAACCGGACCAAAAGGAACCGGACCAAGAGGAACTGGAGCAAGAGGATCAAGAGCAAGGTAACAAGGAAATGTCATAAACATGCATTTTTAAGAATATTTCCTGTCTGAATGCTTTTGTGTGTGTGAGTGAATGTGTTTGCAGTGTGATGATGATAACGTAGCAACATGTAAATGCAAATCTAATAATATTACTTGTGCTGAGGGCTGTTTTGTAAGAGTCACTTTTTATGGAAATATAACAAAATCACTCACTTATGAGCTTATAATTATACTGCATTAGGCGATAGACTGGAAGGTTTTTGAAACTGAGGGTTTTCAGTGTCCAGTCAGTGAAATGAGTTTGTTTTGCAGGAGAAACTGGTGTGTGTCTCTCTGTTACTGAAACACATGCAAACATGGTCAATTTAACACTTATTACAGAAACTTTGATTAGATACTGGGTAAATCTCATTACAAAAAACATTACTTAAATACAATAATTTAACAAAAAACATTAACAGCAGTACAACAAATTCTTCCATAATGTTAAAATACTTAAACATTTAAATAAAATGTAGCTTTTTCATTACCTTAATAAGAATTTGGAGGGAAAATGTGCTTAATTGTCATGAAAATAATCCCACAGTAAAAAGATTGGGTCACATGTCACCCCATAATCAAAAAATTATATATATATATATATATATATATATATATATATATATATATATATATATATATATGAAATATAAAACTATATATTTAGCATTAAAAAAATATATTTTTTTATACTACAACATTATTTTAATGACAATTAAGCACATAAATTCTCAAACTGTAATGTAATGGGAAAAAAACATTTATTTAAGTATTGTACTGCTTCTTATGTTTGTTGATTTAAAATAATTAATTATAATAATAGGAATACTAATTATAATTATAATAATATGAATTAAAAACTCCAGTGCATATTACAGTAATGAGAGTTTGGTTGAAAA
>JAVALU010000413.1:0-14637 GCA_030770095.1 Gila robusta
TGTAGTGTACATTAGGGCTGAACGATTATGGAAAATAATCTAATTGCGATTTTTTTAACCAATATTGCGATTGCGATTTAATATGCGATTACTTTAAGTTCTTTACCTTCTGTATTAGTCGACAAAGACAAGCAATAAATCATTGTACAGTAGGGATGGGAATCTTTAGGCAGCTCATGATCCGATCTAATTTTTTTCTTATTAATTAATCTTAATAACACTTAAAATATGTATTTAATTACATGTGTAAATATACATACTCATATATATATATATATATATATATATATATTTAAACACATTTAATTAAACCGATTACATGTTAAGAATTTTAAATAGGCTATAAACTAATATAGCTTCAAAATATAAAAGCTAGTAAATAAAGAGGAACAAAAAAAAAACGTTTCAAGCAATAAACAAAGAGTGCTTTCAGTATTTAAAAGTAGGCTGTCTGAACGTTTTCCATTCAAGAGCTGGAATGATTTCACACTAATGCACATATCTCTTTTGAAATTGTAAATGTGGTTTGTCCTGTTGGTTTAAGATATAACTGACCGTGTTTACATTAATTTCGCGTCAAAAGCATTTTGAGATGCAAGTACGTTTAACCAATGAGTCGCTCACAGCCGCATGCACGAGCGCTCTTCACAAAGCGCGCGTAAGTATTTTAAAATGAAAGCAGCTTTCTCAGTGATTTTCATATTTTTAACATATAAGCCAACTGCATTCCAAAATACATAAATAATGCCTTTGTGGAGCATTTGTAAGGAAAATTCCGGCGGCCAAGACCGCGCACTGCAAGAGTAACATCAAAGCGGCAAAACCTGTGCAATGAAGCCCGCGACTGTCCTTGTAATTCGCTTAAACCCCGAACTTTATGAAAGCTTATTCTTCGGAAGGTTCGAGCGGTGTCGTGTGTGTGTGTGTGTGTGTGTGTGTGTGTGTGAGTGAGTGAGTGAGTGTGAGTGAGTGAGTGAGTGAGTGAGTGAGTGAGTGAGTGAGTGAGTGAGTGAGTGAGTGAGTGAGTGAGTGAGAGAGAGAGAGAGAGAGAGAGAGAGAGAGAGAGAAATTAGAAGCAAGCAGAATACGGTTGTTTCTAAAGCACGCGCAGCGTCATCACGCAATGACACGCATCTGTTTAAAAACTAAACTCAGACTCGATTCTGAAATTCTCTGAATCGATCCAGAATTGTTGGAGAGAGAATAAATAACACAATATCACATACATAAAAAATAAACTGTTCTTTCCTGTATGCCAGACCTATGCGTAGCGTGCCAAGTTGATGCTTGATCTGCAGACTGCTTTTCTCTCGCGTGTCACGTGACCAGTGTAATCGCAGCTTTTGCGGTTACAAAATCGCATTTCATCATATCGCGATATTATCGCAAATGCAATTAATCGTTCAGCCCTAGTGTTCATCTGTGTTTAGTGTGTAGTGTCCATCTGTGTTTAGTGTGTAGTGTTCATCTGTGTTTAGTGTGTAATGTCCATCTGTGTTTAGTGTGTAGTGTTCATCTGTGTTTAGTGTGTACTGTTCATCTGTGTTTAGTGTGTAGTGTTCATCTGTGTTTAGTGTGTAGTGTTCATCAGTGTTTAGTGTGTAGTGTTGCTGTTTGATCATGAAAAGCTCCAGTTATTCTCTATATCAGTGTCAGTGTTTCTGAACTTCTGAAACGCCTCCATTGTATCTTGAGTTTCTTCCGGGAACGAACACGTCACAATATTCCTCATTATAATAATTCATGCGCAGAATAAAGGGGCGGGGCCAGGTTGAGTTAGTTAGTAGCGTGTTAAACTGGCGGTTATGGTAAGGGGCGGGACATTTCCCAAACACACTCGAAGCACTCGACCAATCACAACACACTGCTCCAGCCGACCAATCAGAGCACAGTGTGCTTTTCAGAAGGAGGGGCTTCATAGAGACAGGAAGTAAACAGAGCGTTATTGACAGACTGGGAAGAGAGGAGCCGCAACAATGGCGAATATGGGGAAATAATCAACATTCACACCTGTTATAGTAGAGCCCAAAAACATTGGCATGCTAATTAGCACTTTAATCTCAGAGCTTCTGTTGTTCTCACTGGCTCTTGCACTCGGATCCTAATTTACAGAACAAATTGGTGGTCATAAATCAGTGCGCTGCTCTGCCCAGCACCAGTGTGGCTTTTCTCTTCTGAACAGCAGCTCTGGTGTCCCAGAATGCCGCTCTTCCAAACGGGTCTGGAATGTGGGGAATGTTGAGCTCTGCCATGAGGGCTCGGCCAGCACTACAAACAGCCCATGTGCTCGTGCTCCACTGCGAGCTCGGGAATGCCAGGAATCCCAGGCCTTCAGCACATTCCCAAGCATTCCCGAAGCTCATTCTGCAGGAACACTGCCCTGACTTAAAGGGATAGTTCACCCAAAAATTAAAATTAGCCCATGATTTACTCACCTTCAAATCTCCCTAGGTGTATATGACTTTCTTCTGTCAGATGAATATAATCGGAGTTATATATTAAAAAATGTCCTGGCTCTTCCAAGCTTTATAATGGCAGTGAATGGGTGTTTTTGTAGTGTTTTTAAGTCCATAAAAGTGCATCTATCCATCATAAAAGAAATGAAATATTCTAGTTGCAAATTGATAAATTACTGCTCCCCTGAAATTTATTTTAGAGAACAGCCACCAAATATGAAAACTAGAGATTATAAGCTTTCAAATGATATATAGTTTGTCAATATTACTTTAGGTCTTTACTAAGATATTATTGTTTTAAAAATATAACGGCAACAGTTAATATAACTCAGATTGTATTTGCCTAAAAGAAGAAAGTCATATACACCTCGGATGACTTCAGGGAGAGTAAAACTGGGGCTAATTTTCATGTATGGGTGAACTATCCCTTTAAGCTGGTTTCTAAAAACGACCAACCAGATTACCATGTTGGTGGAACGTGCATGTGTGCGCACACACACACACACAGCATCCAAATTGAGACGTGAAATTATCAGTTCCACTTACAACTGTGCTGCGAACAGCCGGCTCATCTTGGCCACATGCTCGCTGTTGCAGTCGATGTCCTGGTCTGGTTGGTCCGCGCTGTGTTTCCTCTTGCTGGGGCTGATGGGAGGAGGACCGGTCCGATGATTGCTGACCGCAGAGGACAGGGACATTGACTGCATTCTGGACTCGCCTCTCAGAGCAGCCTCACCTACAAACAAACACAACTAGCATTAATAACACGGTTACAGTACTCAGTTTACTAGAGTATCGCACCACTAGAGTGGGTTTTGCTTTTTTGGGGGCGTGTGAGAAGTAGGGCTGCCCTCAACTAAAATTTTTCTAGGCGACTAGTCATTGTCATTTAAGGCATTAGTCTACTAATAGTGCGTTTATATTAAAAGGCCATAAATCATAATAATGCGCCTTTAATTGCATATATAAAAACAGCCTAATCAGCGCACAAATTTTTGCCGTGCCACACCGGCAAATGTAAAGATTATGAATTTGTCATGGAAAAAAACAAAATGAGACCGTCTAAACATTTCAATAATGTATTGGTAATGTTTTCTGTGTTTTCGACTGCAGAGATTCAGTCAACGATGCTGAATTTCATGCGGACTACATAACCGGAAAATGTTTATTTTCCACTGGAATCGGTTCATTCAAATGTAAAAATGTCAAGCTTTCTATAGATATATTTCTCATGTCAAGCATACGCTGAGTTTCGGTTAATTTACGTGAACATTTAACGGCAATAGTGCACATTTATCTAGATTAACATTAGAGCGAGTGGACTAGTAAAGATGCTGCTACGTCCATGTTTCAAGTGATAAGCCATATTTGAAGACGATAAATGATAGGCGAATGTTTGGAATTCCTGTCGTTAACGATCTGTCCTTCACAGCCTGCGGGATTTCGACACTTTTTTCTTTCCTGCGACTAATAAGATTTTGGTCGAGTGTTAGAGGTCAGCCCTAGTGAGAAGTGCAGTGCAAGACGTTGGATGGATTCATGATTGACGCAGGTAAAATATTCTTCTAAAGTGTTTGTGGAGTAATATAATTTCCTGAGAAAACGCAATCCATAGCAGTTTAATATGTTTAGGAGATACTAGCATCTGGCATGAGGAACACAGCAGTAGCTCTTCATGTGATAATACAAACTGGAGTGCGATTCTGGAATGTGCTATTCGGCACTGTGTATATACAATTATTCAGACACCATACATCATTTTTTATATTTTTTTTACAAGTGGGTGCAGGACACTATAGTTCATTTATGCAAGTTAGGACAGCAAGCAGGGTCCGAAATTAACACCCACCAAGCACCAAATGCGGGTAGATTTTCTTTAAAAAAAGTAACATGTCAACATGATGTGGGGTGTAGGGTTGGGCGATGTCTACCAATTTGGCATCAGACGATGTCTACAGTGAAACATCGCGATGGACGATGACATCGGGAGGGGGGGGGGGGGGGGGGGTCAACAAAGTCAACTCTATTTTCAGTTCACCGGCCACTTACTTTCATGTATTTCGGGAGAAACTGATGAATTCACGTGCTGTAATAACTTAAATCCAACAGACAGGAATCTCTGAACTGCGGCCCAAACACGGCGCCCATCTCACAGATCAAGATAACTTATAAAGGTTTTTTAAACTACAAAACAAACTCACTTACACATATTTGAGAATCGGAATAGAAGATAGTTAATGACATGGTGAGCAAGTTTGTTAATATTTAGAAATAAAAGCGCTAAATCTGTCATACAGCGCTATTTTGGCTGTGGTGAATCACGTGCCAAGCATGACGCGTCACCATGGAAACCATGGGGGGGGGGGGGGACATCGCGATGTCGGCTAAACATCGTGATGTCTGATGATATCGTCCATCGGCCCAACCCTAGTGGGGTGAGTCTGGGTCTCCGATGGCACAGATGTCCCGGGAATACAGAGATAACTAGAGTGGCCAACTTCGGGAAGCGCCTTTCATTTGCTTGTGGATGTTTGCTTCGCCAGTGATATTGCATTGTACTTGCACTAGGCCTACTGCTTTATTTTAATACCGCGTATATTTAGCAAGTAACTTCGTCGCTCTTTCTGTCAAAATGGTCCCACAGTAGCTACTTCTTTTCACTCACTTCATTGTGCTTGCTCAGTGAAATATGTCTTTAGGCGCGTGTGGTTGCGCGTGTCGACGGACGCGCCCCGTGATTTAACAAATATAGGCTATATACTGTTTTTTTTAACCATGCAGCAAACAAACAAAAAAGCTAAAAAAAAATACATGTATATTAGGGGTGTAACGGTTCACAAAATTCACGGTTCGGTTCGATACGATACACTTGTGTCACGGTTCGGTTCGGTACGGTTCGGTACGTTTTCAATACAGCAAAAATAAAGAAATGCCAGAGAAATTTCCTTGATTTAATTTTTTTTTCATTATATATTTTTTAAAACTAACATCATAAAGTGAGATATTTGTTTTACTTTGAGCAATGATGGAGCTATACTTGACTTTTCTTAGGAGCATATAAAACAAAACAGCTCCTTGTTATATATTGTAGTAGTTATAAACAAAGGTTTATTTTAGTTCAGATTAACATTTGGGGGCAGCAATTGTATTCATAATGTCAAAATAAAACCGACGTAATGTTACTTGAAGGCATTATAGCCTACTATTCCTGCCAAACTTCCATGGTTACAGTTCGTGTAACTACAGTAAATCCATGGTGAATGTTGCTGATCTGTGGACACTGAATAGTTCATTCATGGCACAATGTTTCTTCCTGGTTTCCACGTCAGCGCTGTTTGATCCGTTAATAACGGAGAAATGTGAATGTTTCTCACTAGATCTCGCAGCGATGTTATTACTTCAATAGCGAATTCAAATGCTTTCTTTACTGGATGTCTCAGCGCTGTGTAGTAGTAACAGTACTGCTTAATCAAGATCGGCTCGCGCTGCATTGGTCCAAACTGATATACAGTCCGTCAACCACATAATAACGAGTAGCTCAGTTTCGTTCCGCTTACATTACATTTGCCATTTGATGTTGGTCAATGTTGTGGTCGCGCCAGCATCTCGAGTGCGCTTGCCACGCGCAACGCGCCTACATTTGAAATAACGAAATTATGTTCGGCAGGAAAAATGGTCCAACGAACCGTTCGGTTTGAAAATGCGTACCGAAAACCGAACCGAAAGCCTCGTACCGAACGGTTCAATACGAATACGTGTATCGTTACACCCCTAATATATATATATATATATATATATATATATATAATTTTTTTCTTACTTTTAAACCGTTTAACTGATAGTATTAATAGGTAAAATGTTTTACTTTCGGTAAAGTATCTGATAGTTTTACAAAACCTTCAAATGTACTATTATGAGCACTAGTTCCATGCTCACATCTTCCATGTCTTACTATTTGTTGCTCTGTTTTGACTTCTATGTACTCTTATTCATTCAACATAATACCTTATCTCAATTAAATGTACTGAAATTAATCTATATATGTGACACAAAAAATCTGTTTATTATTTTGGCCGGTAAAAAATATGCTTGGCTGGTGGATTTTTTCATCTACCAGTCCCCGTAGCAGGTGAGCCAAAAAGTTAATTTCGGACCCTGACAGCAAGGTGTCTGAATACATTTTGGTTTGACTGTATGATCTGATCCCAACGAATATTGAAAATAAAGATGCGAGTGAGCAGATGACAACCAACCGAAGCGTAAAATAATCCACTCTACACACTTCTTGACTTGTGACAGATGAGTCGTTTATCAATGGATAAACATGAGTAAACAATGGATTCTGTGTAAACAGTTCCTAACTGACTACTATGCTGCCTGTCTGTTGTTAAAATCACTTTTTTAAATAATTAATTGGACGAAATTAAAACCCATCTATATTAAATGTATTATATCAGCCACCAAGCTGCCGATATACAAGTACTGCCCCATTAAAACCCACACAGGTCGACCACTACATTATATTACACATGAAAGCTTCAGCTCAATATAAGCCACTGCTTTGATGTTGATTTTTTTAGATCATAAAAACCATCAAATCACACAGAAAGAAGAATCACAGCAATCACCATAAACCCACTCATCATTCTGTCCTTTGACATCGTTCTCTCTTTTTGTTTCAACACCACTTGACTTGTATCTCGCCTCCATATCAGAGCAGAAAAACATCAGCGATTGATGCACTAAAGTACTTCGAAAACTTTGAATTGCATTGATACACTGAGGCTGCAAAGTCTCAATATTTGTACTGTAAATGCATTCAATCTTTGCCTTTTATTTGCAATCAAACAGGTAACTAGAGAGCACAACAAACTTCGTTCTCTTCAAAAGTACTGCACTATGGTTGTCAAATAAAAATAAAAATAAATGTTGTCGATTTAAAAAAACTGACGAAAACCCTCTCAGTTGGAGGCAAAAACCGTGTGTAAAAAAGTGTGTAACGACACTTGACCAAACCTGCACATAGGGATGTAACGGTATGAAAAGTTCATATCACGATTATAGTGACGAAAATTATCACGATTATCAATATTATCACGGTTAAAATGAGATGAAAATGTTCAAAAAGAACTGATACGCACTGAAAACATTAACAAGTTTTATATTTCGAAACCAACAAATAAAATTAGCAGCTCTATATTTCGAAACCAAAATTAGCAGCTCTATGCACTTTTTTTTTTAAAAGCATACACATTAAATTATACGACAGTCGTCAATTATTACGCATTATAAGGCCATCCTTAAAAATATTTTGGTTTGCAGTAACAGCAAAAAAAAAAAAAAAAAAAAAAAAAAAAAAAAAAAAAAAAGGTCGGTAGGTAGGTCTATATATTTTTTTTTTCAAGATTCAATGTAAAAAAAAAAAAAAGTACAATTTTGGTCATGGTGATTACGTAGGTATGAATTTAAACAATTTTGCATATTGTGACGTCACTGACTGGGTCTTCAAACCGTGCATCCAAGGCTAGGTGTCAATGCAACCTACAAATCAGAGACCGGTTACGTTTTAGGGCTGACACTTTTGTGAAAAAATCCTGTTCGATTTGAGACATAAGTGTTCATTGAATCGATTGTAAAATCGATTTTCCACGCATGTTCACTTGCATTGAAGTAACAGCGAATATTAAAAAGCATTTGGTTAACAGAAAAGACATTGTTATTTTCCAACATCCTACATGTTCATGCACTGTATTGATCTGTCCACCTAAAAAACATTTTTGGTAAAAAAAAAAAAAAAAAAAAAAAAAAAAAAAGGCCGGTGGTGGCTCACTTTGAAATTTCAATTTTAAAGAAACCACTCTGATTTTAGGGTCAAATTGTAGCACGTCCTCAATAGTTTGAGTTTCCTCCACCAACATTTGAGTGGTTTCCTTCAGGTCAGTCGACACGATCACCGTTAGACAGGGGAGAAGGAGGGGGAAAGATCTGGGCACAGTTTTTCCAGAACTTCGTGCCAAGTTAAAGCGGTGTCGAGATGTTTTAATGCATTTTTTAGAATGCATTTATTATGGTGCCCAAACCCGTATGACTTTGAACGGTGACAGCGGACATTTTATACTGCATCATTACTAGGGATGGGTATCATTAAGGTTTTAACGGTATTACTACTCTTACCGATACTGCTTATCGATCCGGTACTTTAACGGTATTCTTATCGGTTCTTTTTGGTGTGTGTTTTTTTTTTTACATTCGGGTAATAATTAACATTTGCTTTATATTTTGAAATGTAAAATATCTATAGCAAAAGAAAAAGCAATGCTTTAACAAAACGAATAAAATATCTATTTGTTATGCAGCAGTGTGCAGGCTTTTTTTGTTTTATATACATGCGATAGGATACGATTAGAGCCCGACCGATATATCGGCGGGCCGATATTATCGGCCGATATTAGGCATTTTCCTAACTATCGGTATCGGCATTTATAATGGCCGATAAATGAATATTTAAAAAAATGCAGGTGCGGTGATTCATGTAAGGGTGGCGCTGCCAATAAAGCACCTAAAAGCTATCACAAAGAACTGGCAAAAGTAATGATTGTGAATACATCAAATATAGCAAGGATACATTTTAATTGTTTATTAATAAACAAGTGTTTTCAATCAGTGTCGCTGCAAAGTTGACGACGCTGACTCGCGATCTTCAGTGAACACGCCAGAGAGAAATGCACATTTCATACGGATTACAGCAGAGAGCAGTCTGTCTTTCGCTTTGAATTGTTTTCTGTTTGAGGTCACTGTGAAAGTTTTAAAAGCACTTTAGTGCCGCTTTCAGAGCTTGTCACGTCCGTAACATTGTTTTTTCCTCATAAATGCGAACACGAAAAATAAAATAAAATGAATATTATATGTTCTGTTGAGAGCCAACCCTTCTTCATCCGGTGGGTAGTAGCCTATTACTTTTGATTTGCGCAGTGTAATTCACAGAATTGATTTCTCTGCTGCCAGCCTCTGTCACGTATTGTGTGAGCTTGTGACTATTGCAAGCGCGCAGCTGAGAAGTCCTGATTATATTGTCTGCTATATTTACTTCTTATTTATTAAATCCAGGCAATTGGTTGATGAAACATTGATTAAAATGCGTTGCGCGAGCAACAAATCTCTGACAGTAAACTGATGCCCCATTCTGCTTTGTAACGGGCGCTTTTTCACGTCTAGGGTAAACAGCTGTTGCGACGTGAGCGATAACGGCCGCGTCAGGTATTGACACAGTGTTAAAGCTCATTCTGCCTATAACGCTACGTTACAACATCAAGCAATATTACCATCATTTATATAATTATAACACTTTGTTTCACGTTTAGTACATTTTGCTTACTGCTTATTTAAAATAGTATAAAAGTACTGTACATATGTAATTAAAAACGTTTTCATTATGATATTAATTTTACTTTAGTAAAAAGATCTGAGTTCTTCCTCCACTGGTAGAGATTAGAGGAATTAAGACTAAAAATAGAAGATAATAAGGTTTTGTCAGTGACACTTTTGATATATTTATTGATACAAGTTATGTTTTAAATAACGTGACTAAATTAAAAGTCGTTAGTGAAGATTATGCAACAGTATTTAGAATATAATACAGCATGCAATGCAAACTAGTTGTTACAGCTCAAATGTATCATTCTCATTCTATCATTCCCCCTGCCTCCATTACATATCTTTGTCACACAAGTGTTTGATCACCACATTTGAGTGATCATTGCAGAACGTTTATATATTTATTCTGTTTATACTGTGTATTCTATATACAGTACCCATCAAAAGTTTGTACACACCAATAGAAAAGTGTCCAAACTTTTGACTGGTACTGTACTATAATACGCAAACATGATATTGCTACTGTATTATAATATACACATAAATAATATCGGCCGATATATCGGTATCTGGCTTTTTTTTTTTATCGGTATTGGCCCCCAAAAATCCATATTGGTCGGGCTCTAGATACGATTAGCAAAATTGAGTAAATTTTTAAATTTACTAATTTAGTAATCAAATGTAAAATAACACTGCATAGTTTATCATAGATAGATTAATGCTTATTAAAGTTTAAGTTATTCATTCAAGAGCTGCGAGTGATTTTCTCTGCCTTTTGTTGTTTGATTCGCATTAATGGCTCAATCGTCACAGGTTTATTAGACTGCGGCCCCTTTAAGACCGAGTGCAGATCTAATAGGTGAATGATGCACCATTTTCTCCCAACTATTTACGTCCATTTAAGACATAAACTGTGTTTCAGTGAATCTCAGAGCTGGTCATTTTTATATTTTATGCATATTTGATAGTTTAGATGCACACATGAAGCCCAAAGTTAAGTATACTTTTCTTGTCTCGTTGCAGTTCATTTCGGCCTTGTGAACAGCGTCTCTTGCGCAGATTTTTGTGCTTTTAATAGCTCTTTTAATGATTAAACGCATCCGCAATTTAGCAACAGTAGAGACTGCATTTTACAACAATCACCGATCGTGCTGATTCTGGCGGTACGTTTGGGTTTTAGGAAGAAATGACAGCGAATCGCTGTGAAGGGGACAGGGTCCGAAATTAACACCCGCCAAGCGCCAAATGCGGGTAGATTTTCCGTTTGGCGAGTAAATCTTAAAAGGCTATCCGCCACACTGGCGGGTGAATGTTCCAGACATCGCAAGTCCTCCCGCATATTGATAGCGGCTCCCTGATGCCCGCAAATTAGTTCAAATCTCCTGGAATCTAGAGTGAGCGAGAAAGAGCGCGCACATACTGAGCTCCAAACCGTGTAGCGCGTGCACGCCTGAGGGAGAGAGGGAGAAAGCGAGAGACCTTGCGTGTGTGCCTCAAGAAGCGTGTGTGAACCTTCTCACACCTAAATAGACCTACACTAAATATATTTCTTTAACTTAAATAATTAACAAATTAATGAGGACAAAAATAAAACACATGAATCAGTTTGAAGCTTTGAAAAAACTGCTTATGTTTCATCAGACTACGTTTTTTTCGTCAAATAAAATTAGCAGACCTACCTCAATCCACAGCTTGTCTAGTTTTTACTTAAAAAAAGTAACATGTCTGCATGATGTGGGTTAGTCTGGGTCTCCGATGGCACAGATGTCCCAGGAATACAGAGATAACGTCTCGCTACAGTGGCCAACTTCGGATAGCGCCTTTCATTTGCTTGTGGATGTTTGCATCGCAAGTGATATTGCATTGTAGCCTACTTGCACTAGGCCTACTGCTTTATTTTAATACCAGCGTAGCATATTTTCCAAGTATTCGTCGATCTGTTCTGTCGAAATGGTGCCACATAGCTACTTCTTTTCGCTTGGTTCATTTTGCTTGCTTAGCTTGCTTGCGAATTGCGAAATATGTCTTTAGGCGCGTGTTGTTGCGCGTGTCGACGGACGCGCCCCGTGATTTAACAAATATAGGCTACATACTGTTTTTTTTAACCATGCAGCAAACAAACAAAAAGCTAAATATATATATATATATTTATAGTAATATTATTAATAATATATTATAATATTATATAGTAAATATATATATTATATAGTAAATATATATATATAGTAGATAATATATATATATATATTATATAT
Source organism: Gila robusta (assembly GCA_030770095.1). Taxonomy (NCBI): domain Eukaryota; kingdom Metazoa; phylum Chordata; class Actinopteri; order Cypriniformes; family Leuciscidae; genus Gila; species Gila robusta. The sequence continues at coordinate 12,086 of JAVALU010000413.1, forward strand.
ATATACTTTTAAACGTTTAACTGATAGTATTAATCTGTATTTTTTTTTACTTTCGGTAAAGTATCTGATAGTTTTACAAAACCTTCAAATGTTCTGTTATGAGCACTAGTTCGATGCTCACATCTTCCATGTCTTACTATTTGTTGCTCTGTTTTGACTTCTACTCTAGTCATTCAACATAATACCTTATCTTAATTAAATGTACTGAAATGAATGTATATGTGACACAAAAGGCCGTTTATTATTTTGGCCGGTAAAAATATGCTTGGCTGGTGAATTTTTTCATCTACCAGTCCCTGTGGCAGGTGAGCCAAAAAGTTAATTTCGGACCCCTGGAAGGGGAGGAAGTTGCGCTAGACAGAATGCGTCTAGTTCAGTGGTTCTCAACTCCAGTCCTCGGGACCCACTGCTCTGCACATTTTGTATGTCTCCTTATTTAACACACCTGATTCAGATCATCAGCTCGTTAGGAGAGACTCTATGATCTGAACTGAGTGTGTCTGATAAGAGGGACGTACAAAATGTGCAGAGCAGTGGTCCCGGAGGACTGGAGTTGAGACCACTGGTCTAGTTTGTAATGGTTTCATCTCAAATATCTTCTTTTTATAATCTATGAAAGCCGAAATCTAAAATAAAATTAGAATAATATCCCAGATCTAAAGTGTAACCACGTTTGAATGTTTAGTTCTGTCCTCATTGTCACTCATTAACAGGCTGTGTGTTGTGCGCGCTGTGGCTCCGCGTGAGAGATGGCTCTCTCTCTCTCCTGACATGCGAATAGCAAAATTGCGTCACAGACAAATGGTTTAATATTATTATTATTATATATATATATAGAATGGCTTGCGAGATAAACATGTTCAAGATAACGTCTTTATAGCAATAATAAATAGTAGGCCTATTCTTAATTTCTCTAGTACCAACAGCAGAACCGATAACGTCCGAGCTTATCGATACACGGTCTTTTTAAATTCAGCCTGTGGCCCATTTAATCCCGGGTTTCGGTACCCATCCCTAAACCAAGAGCGAACAGTGAATGAAACGAAGCGAACGTACAAGCCACAGTGTGACATGCGTAATCCAATGGTGTAAAACATAATCATAGACGATGAAGCCACGGGTTTTTATTTAAAAGAAATAACATAGCCTACGTTTGTATGTAGGCATAAGCAACTTTCACAATACTTACTAAAATATAATTAATAATTATTTTATTGAATTTGTATTAGTTGTTTGAAGAGTAAAAAAAAATTGGTTCGGTCTTAACGCAAGCTTACAAACCGGCAGTTGGTCGGACAAAAGAAAAATAATAATAATAATTGGGTCAGTCCTAATTGACAGAGTCGGTCGGTTACGGCAAACAAGAATATTTTTAAGGATGGCCTGATGTAAAGCACACATCTCTATCTATCACCGCGGACGCGCTCTCTCGTTTCATTAAAATACTATTATTAAATGAGGTTAGTGGATAATTCAGCAGCAAATGTTATTATAGTGGGAAAAAACATTTACTTTGGAACAAATAAAAGGTAAAATGTTCCACATTTGCACATTGTATTGTTATAAAAATACATTGATAAAACAAATAAATGTATTTACATATAGGCCTAAGTACTATAAAAATGAAAATACATTTTTTAGCGCAGCTTTTTCATGAGGCAACAACATTTGATAGATAAGACAGAACAAGAAAGACCATTAATAATCTTAATCTCTCATTGGGAAAAAGTATTATAGGCCTAATATGAAAGGCTTCAATATAGAGCATAAAAATTCAGTTACTGTGCGCGAAGAACAATTCATAGTGTGAGAAAGACTCATGATTCAGAAACAGAAATAAACTCCAGCAAGATAAAGTACTTTTTAGAAAAACCATAGACCTTTTTCCTGCAAATTTAGAACACTGATGTTGGAGTGAGTTTCCTGGTGTTACTGTCGTAACCGAACACGAATGCTGAATGGAGAATGACTAGGAGAGATGAGTTTCCTATTAACTTTAACGACTTAAATTATAGTTTGTACCTCACATTAAGCTATTGAATGCCTTCAGAAGTCTTGGAATATAGTGTATAAAACTTCATGATGCTTTACAATATGTTTTATAATCTTTTGTGGGCTTAACAATAACAGTATACGTACACTATGGGACGTCACAGAAGCTGCAGCGGGAGGATTATGGGGATGAATCTGCCGAGCGCCATGTCTTCTTGTACACAAACACATCGAAACAGGGCATTTTAACTGTGGTTATCGTGAAACCGGTAATCGCTCCATCGGTCAGAGCTGAGTGTGTGTGTTCATCATTCTGAGCGTCTGGTGTTTCTGATGAACAATATGTAGATGTAGTGAGTAGAAGTGATGTGTTTCTGAATGGCGGTTTGCTGTTGTGTGTTCATGTAGTTCATTACGCTGTGTGTTGAAGCGTGTTTTCTCAGGTTACTGATGCACAAACTAGAGCCCGACCAATATTGATTTTTGGTGGCCGAGTTGCCGATAATAAAGGCAGATACCGATATAACGGCCGATATATTTATGTATATTATTAATACTAG
>JAVALU010000416.1:0-30590 GCA_030770095.1 Gila robusta
GTCTTGACGGTAACAGTTCAAACAGGTGGTGTCCAGGGTGAGTGGAGTCTGTGATGATTTTACCTGCTATCTTCCTCACTCTGGAAGAGTACAGGTCCTGGAGGTTTGGCAGGGGGGCACCAATGATCCTCTCCGCAGTCCGGACTGTCCGTTGTAGTCTCCTGATGTCTGATTTGGTAGCTGAGCCAAACCAGACAGTGATGGAAGTGCTTAAGACAGACTCAATGACGGCTGAGTAGAACTGAATCAGCAGCTCCTGTGGCAAGTTGAACTTCCTCAGCTGGCGAAAGAAGTACAGTCTCTGCTGGGCTTTTTTCACAATGGAGTCAATGTGATTGTCCCACTTCAGGTCCTGAGAGATGGAAGTGCCCAGGAACCTGAATGACTCCACTGCTTCCACAGTGCTGTTCATGATGGTGAGTGGGGGGAGTGCTGGGCTGTTCCTCCTGAAGTCCACAATCATCTCCACTGTTTTGAGCGTGTTCAGCTCAAGGTTGTTATAACTGCACCAGACAGCCAGCTGTTCAACCTCCAGTCTGTAAGCAGACTCGTCACCGTTTCGGATGAGACCGATGACAGTGGTGTCGTCGGCAAATTTCAGGAGCTTGACAGTGGGGTCTTTAGAAGTGCAGTCATTAGTGTACAGGGAGAAGAGCAGTGGGGAGAGAACGCACCCTTGGGGGGCGCCAGTGCTGGTGGTGAGAGTCCTGGATGTGTGTTTCCCCAGTCTCACTCGCTGCTGCCGGTCCGTCAGGAAGCTGGTGATCCACTGACAGATCGAGGATGGTATGGAGAGCTGGGTCAGTTTGGCTGTGAGAAGACCAGGCATGATGGTATTGAAGGCCGAACTGAAGTCCACAAAGAGGATCCTTGCATAAGTCCCTGGTCCGTCGAGATGTTGCAGGATATAATGCAGTCCCATGTTGACTGCATCATCCACAGACCTGTTTGCTCTGTAAGCAAACTGAAAGGGATCCAGCAGGGGTCCAGTGATGTCCTTCAGGTGGGCCAACACCAGTCTTTCAAACGACTTCGTGACCACAGACGTGAGAGCGACAGGTCTGTAGTCATTAAGTCCAGTGATTTTGTTTTTTTGGGGACAGGAATGATAGTGGAGCGTTTGAAGCAGCAGGGAACTTCACACTGCTCCAATGATCTATTGAAGATCTGCGTGAAGACCGGGGCCAGTTGTTCAGCGCAGGCTTTTAAACAAGCAGATGAGATGCCGTCTGGGCCTGAGGCTTTCCTAGTCTTCTGTTTTTTGAAGACTCGGCTCACGTCCTCCACACAGACCTTAAGCTCAGGTAGGATGGCAGGAGGGGGGAGTAATGGGAGTGCAGGAGGTGATGGTGAATGTGTGAAGTGCAGGTCAGAGCCGGTGTGTGGTGTGAATGAGTGCTTTTCAAACCTGCAATAAAATGAGTTTAAATCATCAGCCAGGTGTTGATTGTCCACAGATCGGGGGGATGGTGACCTGTAGTTGGTGATGTTCCTCAGGCCATTCCAGACTGATGATGGGTCGTTGGATGAAAACTGGTTTTTCAGTTTTTCAGAGTAGCTTCTTTTAGCAACTCTGATCTCCTTTGTCAGTCTGTTTCTGGCCTGGTTATACAAGATTTTATCCCCACTTCTGTAGGCATCCTCTTTGGCATGACGAAGGTGTTTGAGTTTCCCAGTAAACCATGGTTTATCATTAGTAAATGATAAGAATGTCCTGGTAGGAATGCATGTATCCTCACAGAAACTTATATATGATGTTACAGTATCTGTGAGCTCATCCAGATCGTTGGTAGCAGCTTCAAAAACAGTCCAATCAGTGCAATCAAAGCAGGCCTGTAGATTCTGCTCTGCTTCATTAGTCCATCTTTTTACAGTCCTTATTACAGGTTTAGCTGATTTCAGTTTCTGCCTGTAGGTCGGTATGAGATGAACCAAACAGTGATCAGAGAGCCCCAAAGCTGCTCGTGAGACGGAGTGATACGCATCTTTTATTGTGGTGTAACAGTGGTCCAGTATATTACTGTCTCTGGTGGGACATGTAACGTGCTGTCTGTATTTTGGTAGTTCACGGGAAAGATTTGCTTTGTTAAAATCCCCAAGAATGATTAAAAGAGACTCAGGATACCTTTGTTCTGTTTCAGCTATTTGTTCAGCCAGCTGTTGTAGCGCCATGCTCACACACGCGTCTGGAGGGATGTATACATTCACGAGAATGAAAGAGGAAAACTCCCGAGGCGAGTAGAAAGGTTTACAGTTTATGAAATGTGCCTCTAAATTAGGAGAGCACATCTTCCTCAGTGTTGTTACATCTGAACACCAACTTTCGTTAATGTAGAAACACAATCCACCACCTCTTGTTTTCCCCGTTAGCTCCGCGATGCGATCCGCTCGGAACAGCTGGAAGCCCGGCAGATGTATTGCGTTGTCCGGTATGGCTTCACTCAGCCAGGTTTCAGTGAAGCACAGAGCAGCAGAGTTTAAAAAATCCTTGTTAGTGCGGGTGAGGAGAAGAAGTTCATCCGTTTTGTTAGGAAGGGATCCGAGATTCGCGAGATGAATACTGGGGAGTGCAGTGCGCAGGCCGCGCTCGCGGAGTTTAACCAGCGCGCCGGCTCGCTTCCCGCGTTTGCGTCTGACCGCGCGTTTGAACAACATTGCTGCCCCTCCGACGAGAATGTCCTGCAAGACGTCCGAATAATCAAAAACTGTAGAAAAGTTATCTGGTGTGTGTTTCCTAATGTCCAGTAGTTCGTCTTTGGTGAAACTGATAGAAAAAGAATGACTAAACGCAGAACAAACAAACAAAAACAACACAATAGCTGGAGAGCAACACACCGAGGCAGCCATCCGCGGCGCCATCTTGGAACTGGGCACGTATCCAAAGCACTCTTTACTCTAAAACCCACTTTTTGCAACTGCTGTCTTAGACAACACACAGTTCCGCATTTCAACAAAGTTTGCTGCATAGGACCTACAGCTGCAAAAACAAAACAATTCCAAAATGAGACTTAAATGCCAAACACCACTAAGAACATACTCCTTTCTTCAATATTGCAAAAAACAATACAGAACGCTCATCAACGACACAGAGCTCACAACCAAAGTCACTACTCTGCGCCCAATTCACGCTCAGTAAGGAGCATCATGACTCTTCATCGTGGGTTGGGAGACAAGCACTTTCGAAACACATTTCCAAGCAAAGAAATAAAGAAATGATTCCTGCAAATATAGTCTTAATGGTTTATAGACACTCAATCAGCATTCCATTCTGCAGCGCTTCTCCTCTAAAATGGTTTTGCGTAGTTGACTTTTGTAGGCTTTAAAGTTTACGTGACATTTTAGCGCACACATCGGAGCCAAAAGCAGAAAGGACTTCCACAATATCTTTGAAGCCTATTGTTAAGATATGTGGAATACAAACAACAATCCATAATCCCATACTTTTTTGCAGCATAGCTACCCGTTTCATGCTTTGTAGTTCACTCGTTGAAGCTAAATTTAGAAAATCTTTTAATAGAAGTCACACACACATTAACAATTCTTTATGTAGACATTTCAGAAACCTGACGTCATTTGAGCACTTAGAAAACATGCTATGACTGACATCGAAATGTGAAATGAACCCGTGTCAGGCCCGTTTTTTCAATAACACCTGATTTTCATATCTGCTGTCTTATCCGAGATGCAATACCACATCGCTGGAAACATTTCAAGTTTTTGCAGTGATGTGGTATTGTATCTTGGATGAGACAACGTTTGCTTTATACAAAGGAGGCTGTGACACGGGCCCCAAGACGAGGAGAGGTTTAAGCTGCCACAAAACACAACCACAAGAGAGACGGGAGCCGGGTTAACAGAAATGTTCTTTTATTTAGCCAAGAACTTAGGAATTTAAACTGGTACTTAGGTTCCTCCCGGGCTGTGGTATCAACAAACCGGGCTTTGTTCCCCACATCTGTTACAACGCTAGGCCACCTTAAAGGGGGAAGACAGAACTGAAGAAAGGCAAAATCATTAAAGAAGATTTTGCAAGTCTAACTCTGTCTTCTTACTCTTCAGCTGGTTTCTCTCTTGGCCAACGTGTGCTTCAGCACCTCATACTGAAGGATTCTGTCCTTAGAACCATCTAGTCTTGAGTGTAGCAGAGTTCTCAATTTTATGGTGACCTCCATTAGGCCATCATTGCCTACAGCTGTGGGTGGTTCCAAGTTTGGAGTGTGAGTAGGTGGAAATGTTCATGATTGATGTCTTTTCCTAGCCGTGTGCTGCTCCATTGGTCCTGGGCTCCTCTTTCCAATATTGGATTGCTACAAAGCGTTCCAGAAAAGCTTCTAAAACAATCCACTTTCTCAAAAGGCACAAATGTCAAACAACGCTCAGATCATACCCCTTTCTTCAACATCGACAACAGCAACACAGAACCTTCATCAACGACACAGACTGACGTCCAACGAAAAAGTCACAAACCTACCAACAATTGCTAACTTAGACATTTCAGAAATTTGGCATTGATTGCATTCGTAGAAAACTTGCAATGGCTGACCTCGAACTGGGCACGTATACAAAGCACTCTTTACTCTAAAACCCACTTTTTGCAACTGCTGTCTTAGACAACACACAGTTCCGCATTTCAACAAAGTTTGCTGCATAGGACCTACAGATGCAAAAACAAAACAATTCCAAAATGAGACTTAAATGCCAAACACCACTCAGAACATACTCCTTTCTTCAATATTGCAAAAAGCAATACAGAACGCTCATCAACAACACAGAGCTCACAACCAAAGTCACTGCTCTGCACCCAATTCACACTCAAAAAGGAGCATCATGACTCTTCATCGTGGGTTGGGAAACAAGCACTTTCGAAACACATTTCCAAGCAAAGAACTATAGAAATGATCCCTGAAAATATAATATTAACGGTTTATAGAAACTCAATCGGCATTTCATTCTGCTGCGCTTCTCCTCTAAAATGGTTTTGCGTAGTTGAATTTTGTAGGCTTTAAAGTTTACGTGATATTTTAGCGCACACATCGGAGCCAAAAGGATGGATTCTCTAACTCTAACTGGAACTCTAACTCTAAGATGGCTGCCGAGTAGTGAGCGAGTGCTGCGAGCTCTAGTCTGCTGGCTCAACTATTTTGTCTACTAAGGATGTTAAGATTTTTATTTCCACTTATCTTTCCAAGTATTTGGTGCCATTTGTCAATGATATATACTTGGTGAATCAAGAAAGAAATACTAAAGCAGCCTCTATCTTCAAATCTACAAACTCTGTGATTTCACTCTTCGTTTTGTGCGAGTGGAAATGCTGCTGGCTTCACAATGGGTGAACCAAGGGGTGAACCAATTACTCTTTAAATTATTTTTGATATGATGCAGCAAATGAAGCTCGACATGATTTCACGCATTGACTCTAAAATAGATTCACTTTGACCCAGTCTGGAGAAAATAGATGACTCACTTCATATGCTTGGAGATCAGGTTAATGAGATTCAGCTGAGAGTTAGCGCAAATGAAGATAACATAGCTGAACTGGTCAAACGTGTAAAGGTCCTCGAAAAGGATAACCTCGACCTTAAAGTATGGACGGAAAATGCAGAGAACCGAAGCAGACGCTCTAATTTACGATTCATCGACATACCTGAGAAGGCGGAAGCCAAAGATATCCTCGGCTTTATGAGTCATCTGATTCCTCAGCTCCTAGGTGAAACAAATTTCTCCGTTCCTCCTATGATTAAGCGCTGTCATCGCATCGGTTTCATGGACAATGTTAAAGCTAAGGGTCCCAGGCCTATCTTGGTAAAGTTTCAGCACTTCCAAGACAAGCTGAAGATAATGAAACTAGCCAGGGACAGGAAGGACCTCCTCCGGTACAAAGCGAGGGCTATGAATCAAGAGGGCTCATCGAAAGAATTTCGGGTTTATATTTACCCGGACTTCTCCGCTGGTGTAGTCCAGAGACGCCGAGAATTTGATATTGTGAAGAAAAAGTTCCGTGATCGGGACATTGAATATGGACTGATTTTTCCCTTTACGCTGAGAGTTACCCATGCTGGTAAGAAACACTTTTTTCATACTCCTGGTGAAGCTGAGAAATTCCTTGAGGTAATTTCCTCCATCAAATCCTCCATTGACTCTGATATGGTAGCTGAGTGATGGCTGGTGTTGACCAGTGGATAGTACCAGCACCAGCATAATACGAGGCCTGTTGATGGAATTCTTCTGTTATTTATATCCGTGAACATATTTCATCATCGGACTGGCACTGAGTTTGTTTTACATGCTCATCTGTGTTGCTGATAGAATTACTGTGTTGGCGACCGCTGCTTTATTTTCGCTTTCTTTCTGATAAAATTGTTTATGTGTGATGATAGTGGCAACTGCTTTACTATTATTTGCTGTATAGCATAACACAAGTGTCATAAATGGCTTAACAATATAAGATGGGTTAATTTAAATTATGTAAAATGGGTATGATTATTATAAATAATTGGCTTAATATAAATATTGAATTGTCTACTTTTGGGTTTTTGAAGCTATTAATTTATGAAGCTGTCGAAGCTTACTATTTTCTCACTATCTTATTTTTGCTTGCTTGTCTTCTGATGACCTTATAAAGGCACTTTATTTTAGCGTTAGTAGATTTGAACTTTTTATTTTGATATGCTCGCATTATGCTGAGCCAAGCAGACTGAGCTGCGTACTTTGTTGTTTTTTCCTTTATTATTTTTTATTATTATTTATTTGGAAAGAGCTGTATGTGTCTGCTTCAATGCCGTATGTGCTTTTCTGTCAGGTCTATGTGTGAGTGCGTGTGTGTCTGTGTTTGTGTTTGTGTTTGTTGCTCCCCTTCTGCTTCTCTCTCCATCTATTCTGCCTGCTATACACCACAATTTGCTATGATGCTCTGTGTGCATTCTTACTGTCTGACTATACACAGACTTACTCTGTTATTTTGGAATAATGAATAGTGCTAAAGGGTTGTATGTTATTCATTTGAACATTAGGAGCTTGCCATCTAAAATGGATTTATTGAGAGCCTGGCTTATCTATAATAAACCCCATGTAATTACTTTGTCCGAAACTTGGCTAAACAGTAATATTCCTGATGAAGAAATCAAACTTGACAATTATGTTGTATTTAGGAAATATAGAGGGTCAAGAGGTGGGGGCCTCGTGATATATTTATCCACAAATTTGATTGCAGAACCTGTTCTGCCAAATGAGAATCCCAGGCATTTCGAAGGCCTTTTTGTTAAAATCATTTTCCATGAAAATAAACGATTAATCATTGGAAATATTTATAAACCTCCATCTGCGCCAGCAGAAACCACTGATTGTATTTTGTCTACCATTAATTCTTTAGATGACAACTGTGAAAAGATTATATTAGGTGACTTTAATTCTAATTGGCTTGATCGCTCCTCTCAGAAAGATCGCAATCTCTTTAATAGTATAAATCTATCTCAACTCATAAAGGAACCTACACAGCAAAATCACCAGTGTTAAATTAACACTGCTCAGTGTTTATATGAGTCCACACTCAGAGGGTGTTCAATGAACACTGAAGCAGTGCTAAAGTTAATGAGATAATTAAGTAATTAATTGAGTGATAATTGAGCATTATCGACGACACCTGATGTTAACAAGCAGAATCACTGAAGGAGAAAATCGTAATTGGTATGTTACCATTATGGAGATCAGTGTTTGCTTTAGTTGGGCTCTTGACCCTTACATCATTAACTTTAGTTCTTTATTTGGCTGCTATACCTGAGTTATAGCTGCCTGATGAACAAAGAGAAACGGTGTTATGATGGTCTTGGTTGTGTTTTAACATAATCAATAGTTGGCCTGAATCACTGAACTCATTGAGAGCATAATTTCAGAGTTAAGTTTACCTTATGGACTATAGCAGCACTGTCATTGTAGAGTATGCAATTTTTTAGCCTTTTCAATTAAATCCAAATGATCAAATCATTACAAAAAAAAAAAAAAAAACACCTTAAAAAGTATTTCAGGTAGGCAAATACAGACATCAAGAATTAGAGTATGAATCTCAACAATGGTGACAAACAGATGACCTCTGAACATAAGCTCATTATTTATTCATGCAGCAATGCATGATGGGAGCCATGAATGAGAGTTGATTGGTGGCACCCAGAATGCACTGCAAAATGCTTTATAATTGTCACCATTGTTGAGAGTCACAGGCTGGTTCTTGATGTCTGTTTAAAAAAGCGAAAAAACGTTTTGTATGTGATTAAGTTTTAAGAAATTATTTGGATCACATTGTAAAAGTTGCAAATATGGTGATTTTCAAGGACAGTGCTGCTATAATCAATAAAGTAACTGTAGCTCAGAAAGTGGGCTCTATTCAGGTCAAATGATTGTGAGATAATGATAATGTTAAAACACAACCAACACCATCAAATCACCTTTTCTCTTTGTTCATCTGGCTGTTATAACTCAGGTACAGCAGCCAAACAAAGAACTGAAGTTAAAGACTTAAGGGTCAAGAGCCCAACTAAAGCAAACACTGATCTCCATAATGGTAACATACCAATTACGATTTTCTCCTTCAGTGATTCTGCTTGTTAACATCAGGTGTCTTCGATAATGCTCAATTATCACTCAATTAATCACTTAATTATCTCATTAACTTTAGCACTGCTTCAGTGTTCATTTAACACTCTCTGAGTGTGGACTCATATAAACACTGAGCAGTGTTAATTTAACACTGGTGATTTTGCTGTGTACTAGAGTCGGTTCCAGTTCCTCATCTCTGCTTGACTGGATCTTAGTCTCCCATCCTGATAGAATTTTACAATCTGGGGTTTTACCTGATTCTTTTAGTGACCATTCTATGTTTTTTTGTATTTGGAAAATCAAAGTGTGCGCAGGCGTGTAGTCCTTCTTCACAAATCAACCCTCAACAAACTACTTGTCTGGCCTTAAAAATGTATAATACAAAAATTTTGTCGCATCTGCGTAGCCTCGCAAACTGGAATTATCCTGACAACTTTTTATCTGTACAGAGGTAAAAGGAGGCCTTCACAGGGAGAGACTAGTTGACACTTCAGGACTGCGTTGTTGTCGTGTCCAGGCGCAGGTCCTTCCCCAGATCTGGATCCGGCTGACTGCGGTAAACCTCGGGATAAACAGAGAGACTAATATTAGCGTAGACGACATCCTTCTTATGATGTACCAAGTACATCAGGATTTATGGGAAGTGTTCCCGGTCCCGGCTGATCTAAACTATACAGCCTAACATTGAATTATAGACGTCTATAATGTGTTATGTGTATGCTAGGCCAAAGAGATTTGTTTTTAGTCTAGATTTGAACTGACAGTGTCTGCTTCCTGGAAATTGTTAGGAAGATTATTCCAAAGTTTTGGTGCTAAATAGGAAAAGGATCTACCGCCAGCAGTCGATTTTGATATTCTAGATATTATCAACTGGCCGGAAGTTTTGAGATCGCAATAGACGTGACGGACTTTAATGCGTTAAAGGGTTAGTTCACCCAAAAATGAAAATGATGTCATTAATGACTCACCCTCATGTTATCCCAAGCCCGTAAGACCTCCGTTAATCTTCGGAACACAGTTTAAGATATTTTAGATTTAGTCCGAGAGCTTTCTGTCCCTCCATTGAAAATGTATGTACGGTATACTGTCCTTGTCCAGAAAGGAAATAAAGACATCATCAAAGTAGTCCATGTGACATCAGTGGGTTAGTTAGAATGTTTTGAAGCATCGGAAATACATTTTGGTCCAAAAATAACAAAAACTACGACTTTATTCAGCATTGTATTGTCTTCCGGTTCTGTTGTCAATCCGCTTTAGTGACGCTGCTGACGTAAGACGCTGCTGACGTGTATCTGGTGCGCCCGTGTATTCGGATTCAAATAAATATGGCTGGGCAAAAAAATGCAAGTCTTCCTCTGTGTCGAAATCCTTAGACATGTTTGCGAAGATTATTTTGTTTCCAGCGTGCGTCTCCCTCAGACTGTAAACGAAGCTCGGGCGCACCAGATACACGTCAGCAGCATCTTACGTCAGCAGCGTCACTGAACGCGGATCCACAACAGAACCGGAAGACAATACAATGCTGAATAAAGTCGTAGTTTTTGTTATTTTTGGACCAAAATGTATTTTCGATGCTTCAAAACATTCTAACTAACCCACTGATGTCACATGGACTACTTTGATGATGTCTTTATTTCCTTTCTGGACAAGGACAGTATACCGTACATACATTTTCAATGGAGGGACAGAAAGCTCTCGGACTAAATCTAAAATATCTTAAACTGTGTTCCGAAGATGAACGGAGGTCTTACGGGCTTGGAACAACATGAGGGTGAGTAAGCCATTGTGGTGAATGAAGTTCGACTGTTCGAGGTTGTGATGGTCGTCCGAAATCCCTTGCCAGTTATTATGCGTACAGCAAATCTTCTTGAATGAATATGGTCAATTTCTAGTGTTTATATCCAAAAAGAAACGATGCTGGGAGATGTTTTTGTATTTAGCGCGCTCACCGCGATGTATGTTTTTTTCTGGGCTCGTGCAGCGTCACGCAATCGCACAGAATCTGATGACTGACGTCAATGGTTCCGTTGCTTTCATTTTGTTCATCAATTGATGTTGCGATGATTTATATAAAAATGTATATCGAGTCATTCTCGAGTCATACAGTTCAAGTCAAGTCAAGTCTCAAGTCATTGGATCTCAAGTCAAAGTCAAGTGGAGTCATTTTCTTAATTTAGTCAAGCAAGTCTCAAGTCCTTAAATTTGCGACTCGAGTCCCCCATCTCTGCCTAAACCTATAGTAAGTTGTAAATGTAGTTGCTTAATATTAATTACACTGTAACAATGACACCTTAAAATAAAGTGTAACCCAAAAACAAATTTGAAATACAATAATGGTTAGTCATTGCGCTGAAATAAATTACTTAAAATCAGTCAATTTACTGATTTTATATTCTAGCTAGCCACAGTTTTAACAAATGTTTTCATTTATCACACTTCCGATTTGGCTAGACCATATATTTCAATATGAATGCAGAGGATCCCAAGCTAATGAAACACTAATCACCAATATGGTGACTCTAAAACAATTACAGTTTTAAACAATATAATTTCTTAAAGTGGCATCCCTTGCGGAAAGAAAATGTATTTCCATATATTTATAATCAATAAATTATATGGTGTAAATATACTGAAAAATATATGAAATAATATATTGATTTAATAAATTGTGTTATTTATTACAATATATTGACTTAAGGAATTGCCGCTTTTCAAATTTTTGAAAATATATTTACAATATATTTACACTGTAAAATGTAGGGGGTTGAGGGGGAAGGTATACTATACTATATGAAGCCATACTATAGTATAATGTGAGATAGAAATAAATATTTAAGTCGTTAAATTCAAGTTCAGTAAACTTTTGCCTCCACTGCGGCTGTCAGTCATTCTCCATTCAGCATTCAAACAGCGCGTCGCGTTCGTTACGACAGACAACGATGAAACTCTCTCCAAGATGATTCAGTGTTACTATTATTATACTTTATCTGTAGATAAAGCTCTATGGTTTCGCATAAAATGACTTTATCTTGCTGGACTGTATTGCTGTACCTTAATCCTTTCTACCGTGTGTCTGTTAGATCGCAACACTGGAGAGCACTATAATTGTTCTTCACGCGCACAGTAACATTAACTGAAATTTAAAACTGTTAAAAGAAAAGGCTCAATAAACTATTGCATAGATAGATAGTGTATAATACACTATGCATCGATATGCCTTTCCTTTGTGCTTTGAACTTTTCAATGCGGACTCGAAGAGCTGCGCGCTTTGACTCCGTGTTGCTTCAAGCGCATCATTATGCGCTCGGGATGCGCATACGCGCTTTGTGCCGCACTGTATTGGAGTCTTTCGTAATCATATCATAATACTTTTGCGCAATGAAAGATTATTAATAGCCTTTTTTGTTCTGTTCTGTCCTATCTATCATATGTTGCTGCCTCATTAAACAGCTGTGCTATACATTTAAAACATGTCTTAATTTCAAAGTAGACTATATATAATAATTGATCTTTCTGATTTTTATCTTGTTTTTCATGAATGTATTTTACAACAATACAAAGAACAATGTGTAACGTTTTACCAGACTTAGTGCTACACTTATTGTCTCTTTGTTCCCCAATAAATACTGTTTTTTTCACTAAATGTTTAGATTTTATGCAATTATTGTTTTTCTAGACTAAATTTTACTGAGTTATCCACTAATCTAGTTTATAATATAATTTTTGTCATAGGTTATGATCATATTTTTTTTGATTTGTTGTTTTTCTTTATAATGAAGTTGTCTGTATTAAGTAGATTGTGTTTAACACACAAAAGAGTGATTATCAGTTCAACACACAGAGTTATAGAAATTCTACTTGATTTAAAAAAAAACTGCGCTGGTATTGGATCGGTATCGGTCGATACTCCGAATTTTTGGTATCGGATTGGATCGGTTCAGAAAAAATGGTATCGGGACATCCCTAATATGTTCTGGTAGGCTATATCTAAGTTACCCAGGAGCTCTGTTGACATAGGCTTAGCTTGATGAATTGAGTCGTTGAACACAGCAGGAGAGAACGCAAAGTTAGCCAGCTAGCTAAAGCTCCGGTGGAAAATTATTAGATAACGCTACGGAGGCCATAATATTTTTGACTCATGGCTGAAGTTAAGTTTCTCCAGCTCTCCCCAGGTTGGCAAAAAATGCATCTCAAAATGCATCAGATTGATGCTTTAAAATATGGAATATTTTAAATTTTCTTCCGGGGGAGCATGCCCCCCAACCCCCCTAGAGGGGTAAAATCCTTCTCACCTTTTTCACCCCTGACCCGTTTTCATGCCTGGTTTCTTGATCTTCTGCTGGTCTGAAGCACAATGGTGACCCACAAAACTCAGACAACAGAAACCCTTTCTGGGAGCTACGAAACTCATTCATGATTCCCAGCATGCATTGCAGCATGTCACCGTTGTTGAGAACCACAAATGCATTGATTGATGTATCAGACTTTTGTGATAAACCTTGGAATGAGATCTGTACAATTAGTGATGGTTATGATATCATCAATAAATAAATATCCAACAGAATCTCTACAGAACTTCTCAGTTTGTTTGTTTTTTGCCATGATTTTCTTAAACAAATCAAACAGCCCAACTAATGCAAACACTGATCTCCATAATGGTAAATACTGAAGGGGTGGATACTGTAACCCAATGCTGCTTCAATGTATATCTAATGAGAGATTATAATCAATGTATTAATCAATATTTTTCCTTATAAATATCACATGAGTTGAATGAATTCTCTAGGCTTATGAGATTTTACTCTGTTAGACCAGTGTGATTACTGAAATGTTCTTTTCATGTATTCTCTAATGTCTGTATTTGGTATCTGAGAGGTGACTGAAGGGTCTGGCCCATGCTAGGAATGCAGTAGTCAAGTCAAGTCACCTTCATTTATAAAGCGCTTTTAACAGTATGGATTGTTTCAAATCAGCTTTACAGTAATAATAGAAAATTACCGTCACATATTGTTTAGGCTTTACCACAGCTCTAGGACAAAGTTATTGTCCAGCTACAGATGATTGATTCACTTCCATTGCGAAGATCATTAGTTATTAACTTAGGGGCCGCTAACACGACACCGTTCTAACAGAAAAACCCCTAATGTGCTCTGGCCGCGCATCCGCACAAAACAGTGCCTGGTGTCTCGAGAACGCACTCCCTGAAATAGGTTCGAAGGTGAAAAAACGTAAATCCGTTTTCTCTGCACAAACCTCAAAAACGCAAACCCACGAAAAATGCAGACGACACGCACATGCGCATCACGTGTTCAGTCGATAGGTATGCGCGTTTGATTGTTTAACCTGTTTGTTATAGTTAATTTGACTATCTTTAAATCTAGAGAGAATATTGCTCAAAATAGCATGGCTCTTTATACACGTTTTCAAATGTAGCTTAATGTTGTCAATATTCAAATGATAATTAATGATGGCATATGTTTTGTATAACATTTGCCACATTTCTTTTTAAATCATGCTTTAAAGCCAAATATGTCGTTCTTTCCAATGACGAAAAACAACAAAGAAAACTGTTAGTTTTGTCGTTTATGTTTCTCTTAAAGCAGGGTTAGTTGTTATCAGGGGGTTGATGGCAAAAAATGCCAGCAGAATTAATATGCACCCAAAATTCAAATGGTGGAAAAATTGCCCTAGTTATTTTCATAATTATAACATATGATATTAAAAAATATTTCCAGAATATTGGCGCGATTGCAAATGTGATGATTTTATAAAACAGTTCAGTAAACAAAGAGTGAATATTGTGATGTGACATTTTAGACATAATATTCCAAATATTCTCTGTTTTTGCTCTATTTCTCCAATGGCAATAGTTCCAAACAAGCCACAGAAAGAGTTATGCGTTTTTGTGATTCAGTGACCTAGTTGCTTAGTTCCAGAACGAATCTGCCGTTTTGGATTTGAACATAAGTTAAATGAATGCTTCTATGACTCGTTAATTAAGATGGTGATTTGGCGCCACCTATTGGCGGTTTTAACTTCATAATTAAAAATATATAACTTATATAAAGGGGATGCCAGTTTGAAGAATGCCATTTGGTGGCATAGGAACCATTATACTTGAATTGTGAATTGTTATACCTTTTAATGGTCTTCTGCAATGTTTGAGGCATATTTATTTTTTCATGCTTTAATGTTGGCCTAATTTCAGTAACTTTTACATTTTAGGCTATGAAGTTTGAAATTGTATTTATTTTTTATTTTTTAGATTTTTATTGTATTAACCACTCAGCTGTATGTGGAAATGTATATTTTAAAAAAAATGTATGTTGCAAATAAAACCATAGTCCACAACTTCTGTAGTTTTAACTTATTTTAATATATAAATTCAGTGAAATCATCAAACGTTTGTATGACTTGCCAGTGACTTGTGACCCAAGCTACGACTTGACTTGACTTGCTTGACATAAGGCAGTGACTTGACTTGCTTGCTTTTATAAAAAATTGACTTGGACTTGCTTGAGACTCGAAGGTTAAGACTTGAGACTTGCTTGTGACTTGCACATGTGTGACTTACTCCCACCTCTGCGTTTAGGATAGGATTAGGATTTGGTAGCACTTTGTTTTACAGTCCTGTTTCACATAAACATACTATGTATTGTAGTAATGACACTAACTAGGTACTAACCCTGAACCTATACCCCTAAACCTTAACTTAACCCATGTAGTTACCTTACACTACTCATTACTTTTGTGGTAAGAACACTGTAAGTACATTGAAAGTGCACGTACTGTAAAATGAAGTGTTACCCATAATTGTTTGTAGATGGATATTTCACAATAATAAAGCAGCTGCTGAAACTCATATTTGATAGATGAGACAAAAATTTGAAATATTTATTTTTTCCTTCACCCAATGATGCACAGACATCAATACTCGACATACTAAACACAACAATGGTGACACTCAACAAATAATAATAATAAAAAAGATAAATTCTGAACATTAACAAATAAACAAACAACACAAACTGCTAAAATTAAAGCAAAAATAAGTTCAACAGCACAGATAAAACCAACAAGAATCAAGAAACTCCACAGCATAATCTGTTCATGCCACACCGCATGCTGGGTACCTATGCACTATAGAAATACAGTATGATATTTTAGATTTTACAAGAAATTTCCAAGAGTGCAGTAAGATACAAGAGAAGTCCTACTGTGAAATTACTGGGAAAGTAATGCAATTATTACCTGGATTAAACTGTAATTTTACACTAAACATGAAAACAGTGTTTATAAGATTTTTAAAGAAAATAAACAACTTTTATGATTTATTTTCAAACAATATCTGTTGCTCCATCAAATTTCAATACAAACATCATTTTTTTTTTTTTTTTTTGCAATCATACACTATGGGTAATTAAAGGGTTAGTTCACCCAAAAATGAAAATTATGTCATTAACGACTCACCCTCATGTCGTTCCAAGCCCGTAAGACCTCCGTTCATCTTCGGAACACAGTTTAAGATATTTTAGATTCAGTTCGAGAGCTCTCTGTTCCTCCATTGAAAATCTATATACCATATACTGGCCTTGTCCAGAAAGGCAATAAAGACATCATCAAAGTAGTCCATGTGACCTCAGTGGGTTAGTTAGAATTTTTTGAAGCATCGAAAATACATTTTGTTCCAAAAATAACAAAAACGACGACTTTATTCAGCATTGTATTCTCTTCCGGTTCTGTTGTCAATCCACGTTCACGACGCTGCTGACGTAAGACGAGCTGACGTGTATCTGGTGCGCCCGAGCTTCGTTTACAGTCTGAGGGAGAGGCACGCTGTAAACAAAACAATCTTCGCAAACATGTCTAAGGATTTCGACACAGGGGAAGACTTGCATTTTTTTTAACCAGACATAATAGGCTTGTTTGAGATGAGCAAAATCTGCGCAGAACCGATCACCGGTGATCAGCGCGTAATGCATGCCGGTTAGAAATGTGTCCGAGTGCGGTCCGCCTTGCTCTGATGTCATGCTGACGTGTGTCAAAAAACTCTCGCGAGCGCAAGGCGCACGTGTCGGATTCTGCAGTCGCGCGCAGTTGCTCTCCACCGACTGCGCTGATCAAAAGCATGATGGGAAACGACTTGCTGACGACACAGCTTAATGTTGATTGGTTTAAACAACCATGATGTATTGTTCTCTTTTAAAATGTTTGATTTTAAAACTCGGATATCATGTTTTATGTGTATATGTTATGTCGTCCCCTTGGAATTATAAGGTTCTATCTGCGTTCTGAGCAGTTTTGAGATATTCAGCTTTAAAGTTTTTGCATTCCATTTGACTGTGTAGAAATAACATTTTTATTTTCTAAATAAAAAGTTCCAAAATGTACACAACTTAAAAAACAACATCACATAATGTAAAGAAGTGGTCACAGAATAAGAATATGTGAATAACTCAATTTTGACAAAAATGTCAGATAGAACCTTATAATTCCAAGGGGACGATGTGTGAATATTCCCAACTCTCGGACAGTGCGATCTCTATGGGTTATGCAATGTCATTTTATTATATATAAAAAAAAACACATAGCCTATGTCTATATTAAAGAAAAAATGATTAATAAACACTTATTTGGAATGGAATTAAATAACAAGTACTTTGGGTGTCTTGTTCATTATATTTATTTTCATATAAAAGCAACAGAACTTAAATTACATCCAGTTTATTAGCAACACTGTGCACGAGCGTGAATCCTGTGAATCCCGCGATATCCATCATTGATCTCACAGGTGTCAGATCCACTGCGAGAAGCGAGAACTGTCCGGCTTGCCTGCGCTTTTTTCACTCCTCCTCTCACTGCAGCCGCCTACTCTCGACTACATTTCAGGCGAGGCAAGGCGCATCTCAAACAAGCCTATTTATTTGAACCCGAATACACGGAGGCACCAGATAACACGTCAGCAGCGTCTTACGTCAGCAGCGTCACTGAACTCGTGAAAGCGGATTGACAACAGAACCGGAAGAGAATACAATGCTGAATAAAGTCGTCGTTTTTGTTATTTTTGGAACAAAATGTATTTTCGATGCTTCAAAAAATTCTAACTAACCCACTGAGGTCACATGGACTACTTTGATGATGTCTTTATTGCCTTTCTGGACAAGGACAGTATATGGTACATAGATTTTCAATGGAGGGACAGAGAGCTCTCGGACTGAATCTAAAATATCTTAAACTGCGTTCCGAAGATGAACGGAGGTCTTACGCGCTTGGAACGACATGAGGGTGAGTCGTTAATGACATAATTTTCATTTTTGGGTGAACTAACCCTTTAAGCCCTGTTGTACTATGGCAAGCCGTTTTAACATTTAATCATTTAAACCTACTAGTCTCTATTTTCATGCTACTAGTACTTATTTTTTAGATACTAGTATCTATTCCATTAAGTACTAGTACTTATTCATTAGCTACTAGTGCTTTTTCTTTAGGTACTAGTGCATTTTCTTTAGATATTAGTGCTTATTCTTTAGGTACTAGTGCCTTTTCTTTAGATACTAGTACTTATTCATTAGATACTAGTCCTTATTTATTAGATACTAGTACTTATTCATTAGATACTAGTCCTTATTTATTAGATACTAGTGCTTATCAATTAGCTACTAGTACTTATTCAATAGATACTAGTACTTATTCATTAGTTACTAGTACTTATTCATTAGATACTAGTACTTATTCATTAGATACTAGTACCTATTAAATAGATACTAGTACTTATTCATTAGATACTAGTACTTTTTCATTAGATACTAGTACTTATTTCGATAGTCACTAGTAACTATTCTTTTGTTACTAGTAACAAAATTTTTTTTTTGCCATTGACTTCTATGGGGATCTGTCATTTAGATATCAACTATTCAGTTCTGACTAGTATCTATTCCAATTGTGACTAGTACATATATATTAGATACTGGTAGTTATTCTTTAGGTACTAGTACTTATTTTTTAGATACTAGTACTTATTCATTAGCTACTAGTACTTATTCAATAGATACTAGTACTTATTCATTAGATACTAGTACTTATTCATTAGATACTAGTACCTATTAATTAGATACTAGTACTTATCAATTAGCTACTAGTACTCATTCAATAGATACTAGTACTTATTCATTAGATACTAGTACTTATTCATTAGATACTAGTACTTATTCATTAGATACTAGTACCTATTAATTAGATACTAGTACTTATTAATTAGCTACTAGTACTTATTCAATAGATACTAGTTCCTATTAATTAGATACTAGTATTTATTCCAAATGTTACTTGTAACTATTCTTATCTTACTAGTCACAACTGCTTTTTTACTAGTCTTATGTTATGACTAGTCAGAACGGCCACTGTATAGTTCAATTAAAAATCTTACTAGTAAAATAAAAAATCTTACTAGTAACATTTGGAATAAATACTAGTATCTAATAAATAGATACTAGTATCTATTGAATAAGTACTAGTATCTATTGAATAAGTACTAGTATCTAATGAATAAGTACTAGTATCTAATGAATAAGTACTAGTATCTAATGAATAAGTACTAGTATCTATTGAATGAGTACTAGTAGCTAATTGATAAGTACTAGTATCTAATTAATAGGTACTAGTATCTAATGAATAAGTACTAGTATCTAATGAATAAGTACTAGTATCTAATGAATAAGTACTAGTATCTATTGAATAAGTACTAGTAGCTAATGAATAAGTACTAGTATCTAAAAAATAAGTACTAGTACCTAAAGAATAACTACCAGTATCTAATATATATGTACTAGTCACAATTGGAATAGATACTAGTCAGAACTGAATAGTTGATATCTAAATGACAGATCCCCATAGAAGTCAATGGCAAAAAAAAAATTTTTGTTACTAGTAACAAAAGAATAGTTACTAGTGACTATCGAAATAAGTACTAGTATCTAATGAAAAAGTACTAGTATCTAATGAATAAGTACTAGTATCTATTTAATAGGTACTAGTATCTAATGAATAAGTACTAGTATCTAATGAATAAGTACTAGTAACTAATGAATAAGTACTAGTATCTATTGAATAAGTACTAGTAGCTAATTGATAAGCACTAGTATCTAATAAATAAGGACTAGTATCTAATGAATAAGTACTAGTATCTAATAAATAAGGACTAGTATCTAATGAATAAGTACTAGTATCTAAAGAAAAGGCACTAGTACCTAAAGAATAAGCACTAGTATCTAAAGAAAAGGCACTAGTACCTAAAGAAAAAGCACTAGTAGCTAATGAATAAGTACTAGTACTTAATGGAATAGATACTAGTATCTAAAAAATAAGTACTAGTAGCATGAAAATAGAGACTAGTAGGTTTAAATGATTAAATGTTAAAACGGCTTGCCATAGTTGTACCCTATTAAGTTATCCAAATAAATTGAGATCGAAATTGAATAGCAAGCTGAATGGAATCTGAAATTTAGGTAGTGGACCTAATCTCACTCTTAAACTGAACTGAAAAAGTTGGCAGTAGGCTATTAATTAAATGTGAATTCCAAAACACTCAAAGTGCTATGCTATCTCTGTATGGTATAGGTTTTGTTGAGATATTTCTAAAATAAATGTAAAATATGTGTCTTTATTACAGTAAAAAAACACGTCTTTTGGTTGGAACCTATTTTTTTTACAGTCTATGGTTGGAACACACAACCTCAAACGAGCCTTACGTTTCACAACAACACAACTTTCTTTTAGAGATATTTCAACAATACATATACTATACAGAGATCGCACTTAGGGTGTTTTGGAATTCACATTTAAAGTAAAAAACACGTCTTTTGATTGGAACCATAGGTTTTTACAGTCTATGGTTGGAACACAACCTCAAACGAGCCTTACGTTTCACAACAACAACAAAATGCACGCCGCGCGACGATTGAAAGTGATACAGGAAATGACGTGCAAGGGAAATGCACGGGTGAGACAAAAGTTCTCGCGCGAGACTGTAATTCTTCCCTCACATAATGGCGAACAACAACAACAAGCAGCTTGCACTCCAAGTTATCTGTGCGCTGATTTGCAGCGAAAAAGAAAAAAAGAAAAACAACAGACGAATATGGAGGAGAGAATGTTTAAAGAGACGCGAGCACCAAGGATTGTCCGTTCCGCAGAGAGTGTTGGAGGTAAACAAATAGCCTACCTATAACAAAAGCAGTTAACGTTAGATGATTGCGTGCTGGTGTGGCGTGTAGCATTATTTAGTCAAACGCCTTCTGATGTAAATGATATGTTATTATTGCTAGTCGAGTGAAGAGCCCGGCTGCCGGGAGCTGTTGCGGATGACGGAGGAGGAGTTCGAGCTCCTGCTGGGGAGCGTCGGGGCCCTCATCACCAAACAACACACTAAAATGAGACGGGCAATATCCCCGAGAGATCGCCTGTCTGTGACCTTGCGCTATTTGGCTTCAGGTGAGTCTGCCTGGGAAGTATTAATATAATGTTGAATTCATTGAACGTAGCTGTTGTTTATTTTAAGGGTTATTTTTGTTATTCAGGTGAAACATTCAGTTCCCTCAGTTTACAGTACAAGATTGGGGCCAGCACTATTTCACAGATCGTTATGGAGACCTGTGCTGCTCTGCACCAGGTCATGAAAAAAGACTACCTGAAGGTAAACTCTGATTTCCATTTACTCAGCACAATCTTGAACATCTGCAGCAGTAACATTAATCATAACTAAAAGTATATAGCATATTAAGATGACATGATAGTATCTTGTGACCATGTGATGTGAAGTCACGGGACCCAGATCCTATGTTGAGAGAATGAAGTTTCATAAGTAACCCTGTACGGTTATAGCAACCTGGGATTATCAGAAATAGGGATTATTAATAATTAAATAAATAAATAAACAACTTAAGAATGACATAAAGAAAGTGCAGCATTAAAGGGGACATCAGATGCCCATTTTCCACAAGTTGGTGTGATTCTTTATGGTCTTCATGAGTAGAGGTCGACCGATTAACTGGGCCGATGTGTTTTAATTAATCGGCATCGGGTGGGTCTGCGAGCAGCTAAGCGCTGTTGTGGAACATGTGACGCTGCCAATACCTGGTAACGAGCCCAGCGGCTAAATTATTATAATAGCCTGCGTTATATAGATAAGCTCCGACTTTATAAATTCTGTTTCTGTACCAGAGAATTTCTCTCCCTCTGAGCAGCTTTAGCTCAGTTTAGTCTCAGTTCTACGGGTTGAGGGTGCTAAGCACATCAAGTATAGTGATGTCACTAACCCGGGAGGAAGCTTGTGTAGTCCTTAAAAAGCAATTTCTTTAAAATAAAATATCTCCTTTTGCTTTGAACTTTGAGCTTCGTAACTTTGCAGATGTTGTTTATGCTCAAACAGCAACATTAGCCTACACACCAACTGAAGTGAAATCATTATCAACAACCCCTTTAATATTGGCCAAACAACATTTAATTCAAATGTCAACTTAATCTTTAATATTTGGTCACTTCTGTACGATAGAAATGCAAAAGCCGCTGTAATTCTTGAACAAGAACACATGCACAAACTTGGTGCAAGGGTTAAATACTTTTATTTTGAAATCCCGATGAACAACAATTTGCATATTCAGAAACATATTTATGTATTTTCCTGTGTTGGCGTAGATTTACAAATGAGTTACGTTATAAATCTTGTGAAAATGCTGCACACTGCGTTCCCAGATGAACATTATAAGCAACCCCCCAAACTCACAGCATGCAGAGATGAAGTTTGAGAATCCCGAGACTCTGGGAGTCATTGCGTTACCAAATCCATGTTATTGGAAACCTAAACAAACAGCAGCAGATGCAGTCTGCATGATGCAGAGACTGAGTTTGCGTGGAGCAGCGTTTACTATGAACGGAGCTGAGGTACTTTTAACTTGTAATCTGCACTTATGTAAATAAAAGCGTTGTGCTTCTCTGTGGCAAAAAAAGCGCATATATTTATTTAACTGAATTAGGGTTGCAACTAACGATTATTTTAATAATCGATTAATCTGTTGATTATTTTTTCGATTAATCGATGAATTGGATAAAAATAAATAAAAAAAGCATTAATTTCCAACCCTTTATTCAAAAACAGAACTGACAGTGCACATTTACAGTGCAAAAAATCTTCAGAAAGTGCACAAACAGGTTGCTCCTTGAACATCCCTGAGCTGTTAAAGTAGTAATAAAAAAATGGACTAACACAAAAAACATACACATGTATGCTTTACATCTGCCAAATATATAGGCTTTTTAAAAATAAAGTGCACAAAAAGATGTATATTTTTGTTTAAAGGGACCTGAGCTGTCAGAACAATAAATAATTTATAAAAAATAAAGAAAAATACAAATCAGAAAACTTAACAAGATTTGTTTGAACGTCAGAGCTTGTTCTCTACACTACACTCGCACACACTCACAAACTCTCACACTCACAGATGCACACACACACAAACTTGTTTTTTGTCAGAGATGTTATAATCTTTAACAAAATGTTTGACATTATTTGACAAGCAAATGCACAAAAAAGACAAGTCTTTTTTGAACTTTTGCATAGATAATAGGTAGGGATGGGCGATATATCGCACGATATTGTTATGCGCATCTCGTCAGTAAAGCCGGTTCCTTGATTAGTAGTAAATCGCCTTCACCTGCTTTCAGATGGAGCGGCATTTACTCTACAGCACAAACTCCAGTGTTAAATTAACACTCAAGAGTGTTAAAGTCAATGAGATAATTAAGTGATTAATTTAGTGATGTTTGAGCATTATTGAAGACACCTGATGTTAACAAGCAGAATCATTGAAGGCGAAAATCACAAATTGTAAGCAACCGTTATGGCGATAAGTGTTTGCTTTAGTTGGGCTCTTAACCTTTATACATTCACTTTAAATTTGTTTGTCTACTGTTATTTAATTATAACAGTCAAATGAACAAAGAAAAGTGTGATCTGTTAGTGTTGGTTATGTTCTGGCATAATCATGCTGTGATCTGAAAATGAGTCTTATTGAGATAGTTTGGTTTAACTTACTGGCAACAACTTTGTGATTTTAGAGCATATATGAGTATAGGTATGTTTTTTATAATGCAAAATATTTAATAAACATTGTTCTGATCAAAACACTTTCAAATAAATTTATTTAGAAACACAGACATCAATAATCAGCCTATGAATCTCAACAGTGGTGACAATAATAAATCATGTTGCAGTGGCTGCCACCAATCACAACTCATTAATGGCTCCCATCATGCATTGCGATATGAATAAATTATGATCTGAATTTTCTATGTAATTTACTTTTCCTAATTGAATATTCTGCTCGTCACCATTGTTGAGATGCATAGACTGAATCTTGAAGTCTGTGTGTGCCTTAAAAAAAGATTTTTTTTTTTTAGAAAACAACTTTTAAGAAATCCTTTATATTATAGCTAAAATTCTGGATATTCATGCAGAATCACAGTTTTGCTATAACAAACAACATAAATCAAAAACATAAAGTTCAAATGATGATTGTCATAATATAACCAACACCATCAGATCACTTTTTTTTTCCTTGTTCATCTGGCAGTTATAACTCAGATAAAGCAGACAAACAAAATCTAAAGTTAATAATATAAGGGTCAAGAGCCCAACTAAAGTAAACAATGATCGCCATAACGGTGGCTTACAATTTGAGATTTTCTCCTTCAGTGATTCTTCAGGTGTGTTCAATAATGCTCAATCATCACTAAATTAATCACTTAATTATCTCATTAACTTTAACACTCTTGAGTGTGGACTCATATACACTCCCATGAGTGTTAATTTAACACTGGAGTTTTTGCTGTGTACAAAGAGCCGTAGTTAACTGATAAGCTGAGCCATATCGCATTAATTATCGCTGGCGATACGTCCGCGATATTGATGCGATATGGCTCAGCTTGTCAGTGAACTACGGCTCTTTGTAGTAAATGCCGCTCCATCTGAAAGCAGGTGATGGCTATTTACTACTAATCAAGGAACCGGCTTTACTGACAAGATGCGCATAACAATATCGTGCGATATATCGCCCATCCCTAATAATAGGTAATAATAATAGCAATAGCAATAATAATAATTATAACAGAAGATAATATCTCTAGTCTATCGTAATATTAATTATAAATACAATGTATATAAAATATAAATACAATATAAAATAATATAAAAAAACAAATACAATGGATTGACCACCTCCTATGGTGTGTAAGGTATTTTGCAGCTCATCCTTTCCGAGCATATAGTGGAGTTTCTCTGAGTCATTTAGAGTAAAGATTGAAAAATTCAGTGCTGCAATTTGTGGAAAAAATATTCCAATAAATTGTAGTGGTACTTGGGACAGACAAGAAAGTGTTTTCATCTTCTATCTGATTGTCTTTCTGATTCAAATCACAGTCTGCTAATTCAGTGGTAAGAATTTAATTGTTGTTTTTATTTATATTGTTGTCCATTTATCGAACTTCCATGCCTCTTATATAGTAATTATGTAGTATGTACCAATTTACTAATGCTCAGACACACTCAGTCTCTCTTGTGCGCAGACACACTCGGTCTCTTTCGCACACTGTCGCTCGCGCGCAGACACACTCGGTCTCTCTCGCGCGATCTTGGACACACCCGGTCTCTCGCGCGATCTCGGACACACCCGGTCTCTCTCTCTCTCTCGCGCGCGCGATCTCGGACACACCCGGTCTCTCTCTCTCTCGCGCGAGATCTCGGACACACCCGGTCTCTCTCTCTCTCTCTCGCGCGAGATCTCGGACACACCCGGTCTCTCTCTCTCTCGCACGCGATCTCGGACACACCCGGTCTCTCTCTCTCGCGCGCGATCTCGGACACACCCGGTCTCTCGCGCGATCTCGGACACACCCGGTCTCTCTCTCTCGCGCGATCTCGGACACACCCGGTCTCTCTCTCTCTCTCTCTCTCTCTCTCGCGCGATCTCGGACACACCCGGTCTCTCTCTCTCTCTCTCTCTCGCGTGCGATCTCGGACACACCCGGTCTCTCTCTCGCGCGCGATCTCGGACACACTCGGTCTCTCTCTCTCTCTCTCTCTCTCTCTCTCTCTCTCTCTCTCGCGCGCGATCTCGGACACACCCAGTCTCTCTCTCTCTCTCGCGCGATCTCGGACACACTCGGTCTCTCCAATTTCAATTCAATTTCAAATTAGCTTTATTAGCATGACTGTGTAACACAATGTTGCCAAAGCATCAACATATTATATATAAATAATAAAACAAACAGTAAACATATATGTATAAATCATGTCATATGTAGCATTGCAAATAGATAGATAAATAAACATAATCTATCTTAATAAATAGATAAATAAATACATTTGATCACTCTAGAGAATTAGCTGTCTCTGGCGTTATGAATAGCTAGCACATATTTAGCCGCTAGTGCAGCTGTACTATCATCTTCTCCAAGTAAGAAGGACATTTTTTCAGTGTCACACAGTTCATAGAATGATGGGATCAAGGCTTCAAATTTGGGCAGAAAAGTTTCTCTTATATCGGTATATTTGGGACAGAAGAGCAGAAAGTGTTCCTCATCCTCTATGTGTTGTGTCTACAGATCCTCTGCTCTCTCTCTCTCCATGTTTGTCTATGTCTTCCTCTCTCTATCTCTAGATCATGGTCACTTAATCTGTATTTGGAGAGGATTTGTCTTTCTTTAAAATGTTTAATAAATAGATAACTGGCCAATTTAGTGGTTCTGTTGAGGGTCGAGTAACATTGGAGTTTATTTTGGAGGTCAAAACTTGCTTTTAGTGACTCATCATGGGTGTCTTTTAGATGTGTGTGTATTTCTTTAACAATAGTTTTGGGGCTGTAGCTGTGGTTAGTGGGGGGTGTAGTCTGATGGAGGAGGTGAAGAGCGAGTGTGTGTAGAGGATGAGGTTCTGCTGAGGTTTCATTGGCGAGGAGGGCTTTATATTGGACTGACTCTGGATCAGACTGATGAGGTGATGCCAGAACTGAACACATCTCTTCTGGATCTCGATGTTCAGCGGTACAAGCCTAGCTCAGCCCTGCAGGCGGCAGTGGATGTGTTTCGGTGAACCCCTAAAATAATTTATTGCAATTTCCGATGTAAATTTTCTACACTGGTGTTTATATCCCAATTTTTTTAAATTTAGTACTGGTCCCCAAATTTCACATCCATATAAAAATATTGGTTTTTATAATGAATTATATAATTTATCCAGGTTTTAATGGTAATTTTAAGTGGCCGCATCGTGACTTTATTGCATAAAAAGCCCTCCGAGCCTTTTCACTGATGTTTTGACAGCCAGACCCGAAGCGTCCCGAAGCGCTGATGTCGATGCCCCAGATAGCTATAGCTAGTGCTGTGCTGCAGGACCTGGCCTTTATAGTAACTGTGTTTGTGTCCCTGAGAACTGGCCTTCTTCTGAACACCATGACTCTGGTTTTGTCCAGATTGACTGTCAGGAGAGGGCCCAAGTCGTGACAGTATTGCATCAACAGCAGGGACAGGCTCTGCTGAAGGCCCTCAGGTGTGCGGTGTTACCTCACACCAGTCCCTCAGTTGTCCTCTCTCTCTAACTCTCTCTCTCTCTTCTCTCCACTCTCTCGTCCGTCTCTCTCGTCCTCTCTCTCTATCTCGCAGCTCATCTCTCGCTCTCGTCTCGCCCCTCCCTCAGCGCTCTCACGTCGCTGCGATGTCTCTGACACACCCGGTCTCTCTCTCTCCGTCCGCGCGCGAATCTTGCCACTCACCCCGGTTTCTCTCTCACTCTCCCTCTCGCGCGTGATCGTTGGTACACCGACCCGGTCTCTCTCTCTCACTCTCTACTCTCTCCTGCATCTCGCGCGCGGATCTCGACACACCCGGTCCCTCTTCTCGTCACGCGTGATCTCGGACACACCCGGTCCTCTCTCGCCTCTCATCACTCTCATCTCTCGTCCTCTCACTCTCTCTCCTCGTGCCCTCTCTCTCTCTCGCCTCCTCTCTCTCTCTCCCTCCGCGCGCTAGCGCTATCTCGGACACCACCCCGTCGCTCTCTCACTCGCGATCTCGGACACACCCGGTCCTCTCTCTCCTCGCGTGGCGATCTCGGACACACCTGGTCCCTCTCTCCGCTTGCGCAGACGCTGCGATCTCGGACACACCCGGTCTCTCTCTCTCGCGCGATCTCGGACACACCCGGTCTCTCTCTCTCTCTCCCGCGCGATCTCGGACACACCCGGTCTCTCTCTCTCGCGCGATCTCGGACACACCCGGTCTCTCTCTCTCTCGCGCGATCTCGGACACACCCGGTCTCTCTCTCTCTCGCGCGATCTCGGACACACCCGGTCTCTCTCTCTCTCTCGCGATCTCGGACACACCCGGTCTCTCTCTCTCGCGCGATCTCGGACACACCCGGTCTCTCTCTCTCTCGCGCGATCTCGGACACACCCGGTCTCTCTCTCTCTCTCGCGCGATCTCGGACACACCCGGTCTCTCTCTCTCTCTCGCTCTCTCTCTCTCTCTCTCTCTCTCTCTCTCTCTCTCCTCTCTCTCTCTCGCGCGATCTCGGACACACCCGGTCTCTCTCTCTCTCTCGCTCTCTCTCTCCTCTCTCTCTCTCTCTCGCGCGATCTCGGACACACCCGGTCTCTCTCTCTCTCGTCTCACACCCGGTCTCTCTCTCTCTCGCGCGATCTCGGACACACCCGGTCTCTCTCTCTCTCTCTCTCTCTCTCTCTCTCTCTCTCTCTCTCTCTCTCCTCTCTCTCTCTCTCGCGCGCGATCTCGGACACACCCGGTCTCTCTCTCTCTCTCTCTCTCTCGCGCGATCTCGGACACACCCGGTCTCTCTCTCTCTCTCGCGCGATCTCGACACACCCGTCTCTCTCTCTCGCGCGATCTCGGACACACCCGGTCTCTCTCTCTCTCTCGCATCTCCACTCTCTCTCTCTCTCTCTCTCTCTCCTCTCTCTCACTCTCTCCTCTCTCTCTCTCTCGCGCGCGATCTCGGACACACCCGGTCTCTCTCTCTCTCGCGCGATCTCGGACACACCCGGTCTCTCTCTCTCTCGCGCGATCTCGGACACACCCGGTCTCTCTCTCTCTCGCGCGATCTCGGACACACCCGGTCTCTCTCTCTCTCTCTCTCTCTCTCTCTCTCTCTCTCTCACCTCTCCTCTCTCTCTCTCTCGCGCGCGATCTCGGACACACCCGGTCTCTCTCTCTCTCGCGCGATCTCGGACACACCCGGTCTCTCTCTCTCTCTCTCTCGCGCGATCTCGGACACACCCGGTCTCTCTCTCTCTCGCGCGATCTCGGACACACCCGGTCTCTCTCTCTCTCGCGCGATCTCGGACACACCCGGTCTCTCTCTCTCTCTCTCTCGCGATCTCGGACACACCCGGTCTCTCTCTCTCTCGCGCGATCTCGGACACACCCGGTCTCTCTCTCTCGCGCGATCTCGGACACACCCGGTCTCTCTCTCTCTCTCTCGCGCGATCTCGGACACACCCGGTCTCTCTCTCTCTCTCTCTCTCTCTCCTCTCTCTCTCTCCTCTCTCTCTCTCCTCTCTCTCTCTCTCTCGCTCTCGACACACCTCTCTCTCTCTCTCTCTCTCTCTCTCTCTCTCGCGCGATCTCGGACACACCCGGTCTCTCTCTCTCTCGCGCGATCTCGGACACACCTCTCTCTCTCTCTCTCTCTCTCTCCTCTCTCTCTCTCTCTCGCGCGATCTCGGACACACCCGGTCTCTCTCTCTCGCGCGATCTCGGACACACCCGGTCTCTCTCTCTCTCGCTCGCGATCTCGGACACACCCGGTCTCTCTCTCTCTCTCTCTCTCTCTCCTCTCTCTCTCTCTCTCTCTCTCTCTCTCTCCTCGCGCGATCTCGGACACACCCGGTCTCTCTCTCTCTCGCGCGATCTCGGACACACCCGGTCTCTCTCTCTCGCGCGATCTCGGACACACCCGTCTCTCTCTCTCGCGCGATCTCGGACACACCCGGTCTCTCTCTCTCTCCTCTCGACTCTCTCTCTCTCTCTCTCTCTCTCTCTCTCTCTCTCTCTCTCTCTCTCTCTCTCTCTCTCGCGCGATCTCGGACACACCCGGTCTCTCTCTCTCGCGCGATCTCGGACACCCGGTCTCTCTCTCTCGCGCGATCTCGGACACACCCGGTCTCTCTCTCTCTCTCCTCTCTCTCTCTCTCTCTCTCTCTCACCTCTCTCTCTCTCTCTCGCATCTCGCCACCCTCTCTCTCTCTCGCGCGATCTCGGACACACCCGGTCTCTCTCTCTCTCGCGCGATCTCGGACACACCCGGTCTCTCTCTCTCTCTCTCTCTCGCGATCTCGGACACACCCGGTCTCTCTCTCTCTCTCGCGATCTCGCACACCGGTCTCTCTCTCTCTCTCTCTCTCTCTCCTCTCTCTCTCTCTCTCTCTCTCTCTCTCTCTCTCGCGCGATCTCGGACACACCCGGTCTCTCTCTCTCGCGCGATCTCGGACACACCCGGTCTCTCTCTCTCTCTCTCTCTCTCTCTCTCTCTCTCTCTCTCTCTCTCTCTCTCTCTCTCTCTCTCTCTCTCTCTCTCTCGCGCGATCTCGGACACACCCGGTCTCTCTCTCTCTCGCGCGATCTCGGACACACCCGGTCTCTCTCTCTCTCGCGCGATCTCGGACACACCCGGTCTCTCTCTCTCTCGCGTCTCTCACACTCTCTCTCTCTCTCTCTCTCGCGCGATCTCGGACACTCTCTCTCTCTCTCTCTCGCGCGATCTCGGACACACCCGGTCTCTCTCTCTCTCTCGCGCGATCTCGGACACACCCGGTCTCTCTCTCTCTCTCTCTCTCTCTCTCGCGCGATCTCGGACACACCCGGTCTCTCTCTCTCTCGCGCGATCTCGGACACACCCGGTCTCTCTCTCTCTCCTCTCCTCTCTCTCTCTCTCTCTC